>WIGM01000038.1:1182-121718 GCA_014235935.1 Colletotrichum musicola | reverse complement strand
TCTCTCTCTCTCTCTCTCTCTCTCTCTCTCTCTCTCTCTCTCTCTCTCTCTCTCTCTCTCTCTCTCTCTCTCTCTCGCACTCGCACGCACATATACGTCATCATCATGGCGCAGAACCAAGCCGTCAAGACCATCGAGGCCGGTGTTGCCAAGGTCGTCGATGCCGCCGTGCCGAAACTCCCAGCCGACGACTACATCCTCGTCAAGACGACGGCGGTGGCCATCAACCCCACGGACTGGAAGCATGTCGACCTCGCCGACAAGGCCGGCTGCGTCGGCATCTGGGTCGGCTGCGACTATGCGGGTATCGTCGAGGAGGTCGGCTCTGGAGTGACCAAGGACTTCAAGAAGGGTGACCGTATTTGCGGACCTGTTAACGGATCGTGAGTATCTCCAACATGCCTCCAGACCTCTCCGGCAAGTCCTCAACATACGGGGCACTATCCACATCGGAGGACTTGAGAAGGCAAATAAATGACTAACGGCATGCAGGAACGCCCTCAGAGAGATTGACGGTGCCTTCGCCAAGTACATCGCCGTGAAGGGCGACCTTCAGATCAAGACCCCCGACAACATCTCTGACGAGGAGGCCGCGACGCTTGGTATCGCCGTCACCACTGTCGTACGTTGATCTCTGCTCTTGCCCTCGGCTCTCGGGAGACTAACGCGCAAGAACCAGGGTCAAGGTCTTTACCAGACCCTCAAGCTGGCCCTCCCCAGCTCTCCCGTCACGACGCCCAAGACCATTCTCATCTACGGCGGCAGCACGGCGATGGGAATCTCGGGCATCCAGTACGCTAAGCTTTCAGGCTACAACGTCATTACCACGGCATCGCCGCACAACTTTGACTACCTCAAGGAGCTCGGTGCATCCGCCGTCTTCGACTACAAGTCGCCCACCGTGTCGGAGGACATCCGTAAGCACACGGACGACTCGCTGACCCTCGCCTGGGACTGCCAGTCCACGCTTGAGTCCGCCACCTTGATCGCCAAGGCTCTCTCCAGTACCCAAGACTCCGTCGTCGGCACGCTTCTGCCCGTCGACAAGGCCAAGGTGCAGGAGGTCAACCCCAAGGTCGACGTCAAGATGAGCCTGTACTACACCGTTTTCGGGGAGCCGTTCGGCTACTTTGGCAGGCGTGAGGCCGTGCCGGAGGACTACGAGTTCGGCAAGCGCTTCTGGGAGCTCAGCCGGCAGCTACTGGCCGACGGCAAGCTCAAGCCAATCCGGGTGATCAAGAACCGTGGCGGCAGCGGCCTGGACGGCGTTATTATTGGACTGAAGGAGCTTAAGGAGGGTAAGGTTAGCGCGGGTAAGCTCGTGTACACCCTGTGATGGAGTTGAACCAGTTGCTGTGAACGGTCAGACCGCTTAAGCGTGGGATCAATCTTATTAAGCGCTGTTTTTTTTGTTTACTTCGAAAAGAACTCGAACGATATGGGTTTATGCCCACCTCCCCAGTAGAAAACAATCAACGACTGTGGTATCTTGAAAACCTGAACGCCGGCAGCCCTATTCCTCTTCACGCCGTCTTCCATCACGGGCTATAACTTCTCCCGGCCAAGCTTTTGCGCCACCTCGTCGAGGAACTTCCGAACCATATCCCTGTGCGCGCTCTCCATCTGGCCCTTGACGAGGGGCATCAGCATGCGGCTCGACTCGACCCTCGTCGTCTCCACGAGGTCGTAGTCCCCCTCGACGTACGCCCCGAGCTTCCCGGAGGTGCTCTCGCCGGGCCACCGCTCGGCGGGGCGGGGCACGACGAGCCACTCGCTCCAGACGCGGACGCCGCCGGGGGCCTCGGCGCGGGAGCGCAGTCCGCCGGGGATGTTCTGCAGGACGGCGGGGAAGGAGATCTCCGTCCTGACGCCGGGGACGACGGTGACCTTCTCGTAGACCTTGTAGGAGGCGATCTTGAGGCCCGTCTCGAGGAAGAAGTCGTCCTTGACGACGCTGTCGAGGGCGACGGGCACCTTTTCGAAGCGCGTGATGAGCGGCTGGTGGCGGATGACGGGGGACTGGGACTGGAGGGCCTCGATCACGGCCTCGGCGGGGAGAACGCTTGGGAGCGGGACGCGTATCGTGAGGTTATGGCGGGCGGGCATCGTGGGAGGGCGAGAAGGAGCGATGCCAAGCCGCGAGAAGGCAAGATGCGGAGTGGTCTTCGAGGTTGGAAATGGTAGATGGCAGCAAGGTGTTGCTGGGTTAGTCCTCGATGGGCAATGCCGGACGAGGAGAGTAATCGGGAGAACGAAATTGAAGCAGCAAAGATGTGTGAATATCGTCGACCAACGGCCGTGGTTAACAGTAAGGTCGTCGTCGTCGTCGTCGTCGTCGTCGTCGTCGTCAAGCTATTTCAGCTTGTTTCCCTGCTTGGCTCGGGATCGCCGGGGATCCGCAGGGTTCTATCTCCTAAACTTTTCCCACGCACTGATAATGGCTGTTAGAGAGGGGAAAAAAAGCATCCGCATTCCAAGGGAAAGGGAGGGGGGCGCGCGTTTGACATCTTGTTGTTTCGTCTGATGGTCCGTTCTCGAGGGGAAGAGAGGGGCCACCCTCTTCCAAACACAAAACAAAGCCCAAAAGGATTCTACTGCAACATCTGATGCCGAGATGGTGTCGCCGCCTGGGCGTAGTTCTGACTGGCGCACCGACTAGGGCATCGACGTCACTCGAAGGATGATGCGAGGAGGCGCATGGAGTTAGTGTCATCACTGGCAGACGTGGATGGCGCCGGTTGATAGCAGTTTGGGCGAGAGGAGCGCGCACGCCGGGTATTGGCCAGCGAGCAAGCAGCGTGAGATTTTGAGCTGGTTGCCTCTTTCTTCTTGGGTGTGATGAGAGCAAATGATCACCGCTGGCGATGCTCGAGGTCGAGGGAAGAGACGAGCTGAAACGGGCAGTGATACTAAATTTAACCTCCGAAGGGGGAACGACTGCCTCGGGATGACCCCCCAATGGTGACCTCCAGGTGGGATTGCAGAGGCCGGTCTCTCGGCCCTGTCACGAGTCGACCGACGGCCGGTACCCGGCACCGCGCTCGTGGCGAAGAGCAGCGGGCTGTGGCTGGGGCCGACCGTATCTCACCTCGGTCGTGGACATAGTAATAACCCTAGCGTAGGTAGGTATTGTACCTAGGTAGGTAGCGTTGCTTACCTATGGCACACACCGTATTACACCTCGGATAGGTATCTGTTATCGCGACTGCTTGCTTGCCTTACTCTTTTAGTAGTATTTGTCGGTGCTCCCGCCGGCAGCGGAACGAGCCATGGAGATCGGACAAGGGCACTATCGGGCTCGTCCCGAACTGTGACCCCGGCTTTGTCTTGCTCAATTGCAAGGCCGTTTCTTCCAGGCGCCCGGTAATACTGTTTGTCATGGCCCAAACCAACAGTTTGAGACACGGCACACACGACAGAGGCCGTTGACCAGCTGCCTTGTGTTGAGATGTGGGTAATATCACCCACTAACAGGTATCAGTATGGCACGCGTACTACGTACACGTTGGCAACTGAGGGCAAAACTCCACATAGTGGCCACGAGCTGCGCAACATGCACCTCGTTCGCATGCGGCCACGAGAGCGATGTCGAAGCCACGCGGGGGATGGATGACTCGACGCTCGTCATCGTTCGGAGCAGCTTCTCTCGCTGGTCCAACATCGCAATTGCTGCGTTGTCCCCCCTTCTCGACCCATATTTTCAACCTGAACGAAAGGTCGGGGCTGGCTGGGTCTGGCCCTCTCTTGCACGCAGGTTTGACCGCCAGATGAGCCTCGAGATCGTGCTGACTGCTGAGAGGCATACGTCCGTCGTCCCTTCCCATCGTCAGAAGTCAGTCGCGTCCAGTCTGCATCATGCCGCATATCCCAAACCGACAGCTACCACGCAACAAGACGCGCTGTCACGCCCGTGGCACATGTAGTTGTCCGACGCCGCCGAGAGGAGTGCGGATAAGTAGAGAGGAAGAAAATTTCGCGGCATTCCTACAGCACGTCCGATGTAAGGAAGGCGAACCTGATGAGCCGGCGTGCAGCGTGGCTGGTCGGTGCGAACTCGCCCAGGCGTGGTTTGAGAAGTTGAAGCGGTGAAGGAGACGCCATGCTGCTTCGGGCGATCATCGTGGGGTGAGTGGAGGCAGATGCGCCCAGTCGCGCACTGCGCATCCAGTAGAGGAACGCGGCCGCCCGCGGCCACTGACCAGACTTGAGAGTGCATGAAGGGGGCCCTGTTACCATAGTATATCCCGATGGTTGCGCAGACAGCGGCTCCCCTCGCAGATGCAGGCTGATGCCAGATGGGGCTCCGGCGACGTGGGAAGAGAGGTCAACAACAAAAGACGCTGGACGCCTGTAGACTGGAGTTCATCGTTCAGGGTGCGTCGTTCCACGTTCGCAGGCGCATGGCTGCCCAGCCGCTCATGTATCGATACCCCATCTGCTGCAGCGCCGTCCATGCTACCTAGGCTCTAGCAGCTACGTCCCCGCGAGATGAGCGACATCCGGCCTCCCGCGCAAGCAGGAATCCGTGTGACACTTGTGGAAAGAAAAGGAAGACCATACGCAGGTAGTATTACTGATTGCAAAAGTCTACACCGTTCCTAGGTACCTAGGTAATTAGTTAGATATGTCACGGTGCTATGTAACCTGTACGCTTGTTCTGGTTTCAATACAAGCCTGTCTCTGTCTCCCTTGCCGAGTGGTGGCGGGTACCGTGTACACAGCACATGGGTAGGCGAGGGCAGGAGGCTGGGTGAGCACGTTCTCCCGCCCATTGAGTGCTTTTAGCGATCGAACCGTCAGTAGTATTCACAGACCAGAGCATACAGGTAGGGGCAAGGGCCTAAGTAGCGTAGGTATTACACTCCCCGATATCTGGAGCTGGGTACAGGCGGATAAGGGTTCTGGCAATAGTACCACGTAAGGGCTGTGTGTTTTTTGCCCTCTCTTATTTTCCCCTTCTTCTCGTCTCTCTGCTCTTCTTGGGTGACAGCAGAGCGTCATAGTGCGCAACATGGAACATCGTAGTGTTGAGGTAGACAACAAGGCGTGCCGGCAGCGAAGACCCAAGGAGAGAGTGGTTGACACTTCACTGTCCAGCAGGCTCCATACAAGGGCAGGGAAGGGAAGGTTGTGATGCCCGTGCCCGCCGAGTTGAATCCGGAAGGGCACCTCGTCACCTTCGGGGCAGACAAGCATCGAGAACCTCCTGACCTTGACCTACGATGTGATACCACTTCGCTCCTCACGGCGTGTGTTATGTAGTGTGCTGCACTCAATTGCTCTCTCGAGAAGTACGGACACTGTTACCATGTACACACTACGGATGCCATGTGTGTGTGCGACAGGATCCCGGAGAAATGGCATCACCTGGGCGGCAGGCTGAACAGGAGAGGGGGTTAGGGTGGTGTGAATCGAGTCAAAAGACGGGACTCGCAGGGGGGCGGCATCACACCTGCTAGCCAATGGGTGATCGGACCCGCCCCCTCTTGACTACTATGTACAAGGTACACTACTGCATAGGTAGTAGACGAATGCCAGGGATCAACACCCTCAGATGGCAGTGGGCCGCGGCCCTTTGCGCTTTTGCCGACTTTGCTGTGGCACCTCCTCCATTCTATCACGGGTCCCGCATGGTAATGAATGCTATGCGTATCCATCTCCATCCGCAGAGCATCTGGATTGGACATGATAGGACAGACGGATGGCTGGGCAGATGGATCGCATGTCTACCAGACGTACTATGGAGTACGAAGTACCTCTAGACGTACTATGTAGGTGCATGCGATCAATCATCAACAAGCAAGCAAGCTTCCTTATCCATAATTCCTGCTCCAACCGATCGCGACCTTTTCGCTTGACTGCGTGAGGAAAGCATCAACACCGTCCGACACGACTCTCACGCATCCCATCCATCACCCGCCTATCCTACCCTAGGTACGGATACTGCTCCCTCGAACCAGAGACGCACCAGCCCAGCGCCGCCTGCGGGTGTGTTGCCTGGCCGCTGCAAGATATTTGGCGGTCTGCAACATTGCCATCCGCCAATTCGTCTTGCCGCAACGATCCAGCGGCGACGCGACGACCCATTGGCTCTCTGTGCAGGAAGTGGCTTGTAAGAATCTCTCCTTTGGAACGCCTCCAGCGTTCCGATTGCTCCTTTTCTCTACTACACAGCACTGCATGGTATATGACTGGACTTCACCTCAGCCAACCACGCCGACGAGATAGACATCTCAGGGAGGAAAACACGACGGAGCGCAGAGCTCCTCCAGACACGAACGCGAACAAGGTGAACTGACTTCTCCCCAGACAGAGGTCCCACGGTCGTCTTGGCGTGATAGACAACATTGACCCGACGGCTACGTTGAGCTTTCCTCCAGACGGGAGCCGTCACGCTAAAAGCTCCATCCCTGCTATCACTCCCAACTGCCTCTTTATCGACCGCTTCGCCTGCCATTCTTGAGCAGGGACCAGGAACACAAACTAAAGGTAGAGAAGCCGAAACAGCGACCCTTTGCCACCTTTTTTTCTTTTCTTCTCTTCTTCTTCTCTACCTCATTCGACCCATTCCCTGCTCGAAAGAGACCTGGAGGTCTCTGGTGCCGTGCTGCGCGGAACTGGCTCCCGTCCGGTTCCTATTCTGCCCGCCGAGCCCATCTTTCCCAGCCCGCGAATTTGCTTCCATCCCATGTTGGACCGCTTCACTTTATACAAACAAATTCTTGTCAACTGACTTGCACCACCTCTGTCTCAGTCCGCCTCGGTCATACAAAGCCCTGAGAGGGCGGCACACTGGCAAATATCCCTCATCGTACAACCGAGTCGCCTCTCGTTTCATCGACCGATTGCCCGCTTAAACCTACTTCGCGCAAACCGCTTGCCCCTCCCCCTCGGTATCTACTCTTCGTACCACGTCGACGAAAACCGCAGCGCGCCCGCCTCCTCGTCGTTGCCCGCCAATACTCACCGTGGTTCGACGCAGCTTCCATGATTTTCACACCGACAAGACGACTCACGAGATTCATTACCCAAAATGGCCGCGGCCGCGGTTTTAAGCTCCTTGCCGGGACAATGGACAGAAGGCGCGCATGGCTGGAGAACAACTCGGCAGTCGACGACTGTGTGGAGTGAAGACGACGTGCGCATCCGATTGCGCATGATTGCCCGCGCGTGGGAATCCGCCCTGCGAAATCCCCAGGTACGGCCCGGAAGTTTCTCGTGCCCCGTTCGTTTTGGAGCACCGGTTTTCGTTGGGAATTTGTGCGCGACGGCGTCGTTCCAGTGCCGACGCCTCCCAGCGCTCGCCCCCAAGTCTAATGGTCCCCGTTAACAACTACATCACGCGCCGGTCGGGCGCGAGCCTCTTCGGGGAATCGGGGAAGTGAGGGGCTCAGCGCCGTCTCGCACCCCCCCCCCCTCCCCCTCCATTCATTCCAGCCAGACACCTCAGTCTTCGGACGAACATGCAGGCTGAGCTAATCCGCTGACATTCCTGTTTCTAGATTTCATCTCATCGTCGAACTCTCAAAGCCACACTTGACATCTCCAGCCCGTTGAAGACCCCGGACTGCAGCCCACGATGGTCTCGACGCTTCACCCCTCCACCCGAGCCGTCTGAATCGTCGGAACAAGAGATGGAACCCACAGACACCGGCGCATTCGCACATCGACGACCATCTGACCCCTCCTCCTTCGCCCGACCTCAAGACCCGACGACGAGCGCACGACAACAACGTGACAGGGACCGTATTTTCAGGGACCCGAGCCACGACTTTTTGATTGACTTTGGCTCGGAGGACGGCTTCATGCAGGCGGCAAAGAAGAAGAAGAAGGCGCCCGCCAAGGCCCCTGCAAACAACAGTAACAACAATAACGACGACGCCAAAAAGGAAGAAGATGGCGCCGGCGATGGAGGCGACCAGGGAGGCGAGGCGCCCAAGGACGATGCAGGTGCGCCTGCCGATGGCGACGGCGCCGGCGATGGCGATGGCGGCGACAAAGGCAAGGAGACACCACCAGCCGACGACCCGCCCGCAGACGACGGCTGGGGCTTCGCAAGCACGAAGGCCAAGAAAAAGGGCAAGAAGGGCGTTGCTGATGAACCACCGATCATTCCGGCATCCAATCTTGACTCTTTCCACGAGATCAAGCTAGAAGATACAGGCGGCAGCGGCGATGGTGGGCTCGGCGTTAATTTCGGTTCGACAGCAGACACCAATAACACAGTAGACACAAGTCACAACACCAAGTCGGGCTTTGGATGGGGTTTTGGCTTTGGATGGGGTAGCAAGAGTGCAGCTACAAGCACACCGCCGCCCCCGGAGCCAAAAGAAGAAGAGGCAAATCCTTGGGGCATAAAAACCGAAACGATCAAGAAGACCACTGCAGCCCTCGGCTTCAGCTTCGGCGAACAGGAGAAGCGAGCTGAACCGGAACCGGTGCCTCTGAAAGAGAAGACAGACGACCTATGGGGCTCCTTCACGAATGCGTCAAAAAAGGATAAGAAGAAAAAGATTACCATTTGGGATGAAATAACGGGAGAAAAGAAGGAGGATCCACTCAAGGAAGAAACTCCTGCCGATGACCCATGGGGCTCTTGGAATAATAGCACAACCAAGAAAAAGGGCAAAAAGGACCCGGAGCCCGAGCCTGAGCCCGAGCCGCCAAGGTTCCCGGACCCGGAGCCCGAGCCCGAAAAGAAGGACGATCCTTGGGGGTTCACAACAACTTCGTTGTCCAAGACGGATAAGAAGAAAAAGAAGAAAGGCCTTCTCGTCGATCCTGAGCCCCCAAAGCAAGATGATGCTTGGGATTCTTGGGGCACAGGCAAGAAGAAAGAGCCGGAACCGGAAACGGTTCCTGAGCCGGCGCCTGACCCCCCTACTGGCGACCCTTGGAGCTGGGGAACGGCAGCGACGAAGAAGAAGGACAAGAAGAAAAAGGACGTTGTTGTTGAGCCAGATCCACCTCCAGAACCGGAACCTGAACCCGAGCCTGAACCCGAGCCCGAGCCCGAGCCTGAGCCCGAGCCAGAGCCGCCAAAGGTTGAGGAAGACCCATTTGCTGGTATGACCAAGTCGCAGAAGAAGAAAAAGAAGGCTGAAATGGCTGCAGCGGCACTTGCCGCTGCCCAAGCCGCCGAGGCCGAAGCTGCGAAGAAACCCGAACCCGAACCGGAGCCGGTACCGGAGCCGGCACCAGACCCACCTAAGGAGGCGGACCCGCCGGACGACTTTGGTGGATGGGGCGTGACAACCAAAGTCAAAAAGAAGAAGAAGGGGAAGGGCGACCCTGAGCCTGAACCAGTTCCTGAACCCCCGCCGCCTGCGCCTGAACCGGAGCCGGAGCCAGATAAGAAAGATGACCCTTGGAGCTTTCCTACCAAGACAGACAAGAAGAAGAAGAAAAAGGGGCAGTCTGTTGAACCTGAACCTCCAAAGGAGCTCGAACCGGAACCGGAGCCAATACCGGAGCCAGAGCCAGAGCCGGAGCCGGAGCCGGAGCCGGAGCCAGAGAAGCCAGCGGAAGATGGCTTCTGGTCCAGCTTCGTAACTTCCAAGAAGGATAAGAAGAAGAAGAAGGGCAAGGCGGATCTGGAGCCGGAGCCTGAGCCGGAGCCTGTGCCCGAACCAGTCCCGGACCCGCCAGCACCTGAGCCGGAGCCGGAGCCAGCAGTGGAGGACGACTGGGGCTTTGGTCTTTCCAAGAAGGACAAGAAGAAAAAGAAGGGCAAAATCACAGAACCCGAGCCCGCCCCTGAGCCCATTCCGGAACCGGCGGCTCCAGAGCCGGAACCGGAGCCAGAGTCCGAGAAAACCAAGGACGATGACGATTTCTTTGCCAGTCTAGATTCCTCGAAAAAGGATAAGAAAAAGAAAAAGGAGGAAGAGAAACCATCGGACTCCTGGGGCCTCTGGGGCCTCTCTTCTTCGAAGAAGGACAAGGAGAGAGACAAAGAGAAGGAAAAGGACAAGGACAAGAAGAAGAAGAAGAGCAAGGAAGCCTTACCTGTTGAGGAGCCCAAGGATGAGCCTGCCGAAGACGACTGGGCTGACTGGGGTCAAAAGAAGGACAAGAAGAAGAAGAAGAAGGACTCCGTGGCTTTGGTCGAATTCGGCGGGGAAGAGGAAGCGCCGTTTGAGGACGCACCTCCAGCAGTACCTGAAATTCCGGATGGCGGCGACTTTTTCAGCTCCTGGGACACCGGCAAGAAAGACCAGAAGCATAGTGATGTTGAAGCCTCGATGAGGCCCGATGCCATTGAGGAGCCCGCGGACGACGTCTGGGCCTTGTCCTCCACTTCGAAGAAAAAGAAGAAAGACAAGGCCAAGAACGAGCCCGTCGAAGTCTTGGGCGAGGAAGCCAACCTGGACTCTATGCAGCCTGATTCTGTCGAGGAGACCAAGGAAAAAGGCGACGACGACGACTGGGCCGCCTGGAGTTCCTCGAAGAAGAAGAACAAGAACCGTAAGGACATACTCGCCGACCCTCCACCGCCAGCTCCCACTCCTCCCACGATGGACATGACTGAGCCTGAAGCAGAACCAGAACCAGAGAAAGAGAAATCCAGCATCTGGGGCGACCTGTCCTCTTCCAAGTCCAAATCCAAGGAAAAGGACAAGGAAAGGTCCAAGAAAGAGCCCAAGCTGAGCGAGAAGGAGCTCAAGAAGCTAGAGAAGGAGAAGAGGAAGGCCGAGAAGGAGGAGGCTGCACGGAAAGCCAAGGAAGAGGAAGAGGCCGCGGCGGCTGCAGCGGCTGCAGCGGAAGAAGCGGCCAAGGAAGAGGAGGAGCGTCTTGCTCGTGAAGCGGAAGAGGCTGCCGCTGCCGAGGCCGCTGCCGAGGCCGCTGAAAAGGCTCGGATCGAGGAAGAGGAGGCCGAAAAGGCTGCAGCCGAAACCGCCAGGATTGCCGAGGAGGACGAGCAGTTTGCGGCACTGGAGGCCAAGAAACTCAAGAAGGGCAAACTGACAAAAAAGGACCAGGCAGTTTTCGACAGGTTGAAGGCCGTGATAGACCAGCGCACCGCGGACCAAGCTGCCGCCGAGGCCGAAGCTGCCGCCGTCGCCGAGGCCGAAGCTGCTGCCGCCGCCGAGGCTGAAGAGGCTGCTCGCAAAGAGGAAGAAGAGCGGCTTGCCAAAGAAGCCGAAGAACAGGCGGCGAGAGAGGCAGAGGAAGCTGCTGCCAAAGAGGCCGAGGAGCAAGCGGCGCGAGAGCGGGAGGAAGCAGAAGAGGCCGCCAGGAAGTCGAAGAAAGGCTCCAAGTCCGAGAAGGAGTCCAAGTCCAAGTCCAAGTCTAAGGAGAAAGAGAGGGAGAAGGAAAAAGAGAGAGAAAAGAAGGAGAAAGATAAGAAAGAGAAGGATAAGAAGAAGGACAAGAAGGACAGGAAGGATAAAGACAAGGACAAGGACAAGGGCAAGGACGATGAGAAGGAGGACGCGGAGGACCTGCAGGAGGTCGAGGAACTGCAGGTCGTTGAGGAACCGGAAGCAAACCAGGACATACCGGAAGTCAACCAGGACATCGACGACGAGCTGGCAGACATCGAGCTCACCCCCGAGCAGGTGGATGAGCTCCTTTCCGAACCTGCGTTACCACCGCCGCCCCCGGTTCCGATTTCCAAGCCGGCAAACGATGCGTTTAGTTTCTGGGGCCTCGGTACCAAAATGCTGGCCAAGAAAGGTACGTGGCCGCCTCAGGCAGAGCCCAATCTCCTCCCCTTTAACCATCTACCTTCCACATCAACAAGCCTCACCGAACATCATCGAAATCAGGCGTGTTGTCATTGCGGGTGTAATCTGAGATTGCCCTGCTGACTCATCCAGGTCCAGAAGGTGCGAGCTACGGCTGGAATGACACGAATACCTCTTCCGCCATAAACAGCGATGCCCCGACCTGGATGCAACCGTCTACGGCTCGTAAGGCTAAGAGTAACAAGATTGCTGACAGATTGAAAGCTTTCGAGGCGAGACCGCCGCCACCGCCGGAGGACGAACCCGCTCCTGTTGTTGAGGAACCCCCTCAAGAGGAACCCGAGCCGGAAGAACCTGAACCGGAGGAACTAGCCCCCCCGCCGCCACCGCCGCCACCTGTAGCCCTGACGAAGGAGGAGAGAAAGCGGCTCAAGAAAGAGAAGAGACGCGCCGAGGCCTCACCTGCACCGCCGCCGCCGCCGCCGCCACCGGAAGAACCGCTCTTGGTCGACGTTGACGAGAGCAAGGCCAGCGAGCCTCCCGGCGCCTTCCCCGCGGACGAGGATGAGAACGAGATCATCGAGGTGATTGAAATGCCGGTGGAGAAGAGGAAGAAGAAAAGTAAGAGGCACAAGGAGAGGGACATACTCGCCGAAGAAGTGCCTCCCCCGCCTGCTCCGCCACCGCCACCTGCCGTCCCAGAAGTGCCTGTTCCTGAGGAGCCTGCTGAGGAAGAACCGGTAGAAGAAGAGCCGGCAGAAGAAGAGCCCGCTGCCGAAGATCCAGTGCCGCCCCCTCCTAATCCGAGGTCATCCAAGAGGGACCGGGCCAGGGTCAACCGCGATGGGTCTTCTTGGGGCATGTGGTCAGCCTCGGCCTCTCGCGAAAAGGATAGAGACAGAGATCGCGATCGCGACCGCGACCGCGACCGTGACCGGGAGCGAGATCGTGACCGGGAGAGGAAGTCCAAGTCGAAGACCGAAAGACGCGACAGGAAACGACCTTCTGCAGAGCAAGAAGAGGCAAAGGGGTCCTCCAAGGCATCGAGCTCCGACAAGGCCGACCGCGCCGATAAAGATATTGACATGCCGGCGCCTGCGCGTCCGAAGCTGATGTCCATGTTTAGCACCCCTCCCATCTCCCGATCGGCATCCACTCGGGATCGGCGACATGGATCCACCGGTCGGCCTTCCCGTCGTCATTCGGTTGACATGACCGGATTGGTATCCCCTCCCCCCGAAGAGGCTCCGTCGATGTCTTCCAAGGCTGCCAAGCTTCTTGGCGTAGACAAGTCCAGCGGTAGGCGCCGCAAGCGGGCCCCTGTCGACGAGGGAGACATGTTTATGGCCGGAGGCAACGGAGAGGAAGACATTAGTCCGCCCAAATCCTCTCGTCGGCGGCCAAGATATTCCAAGGACGATGACGCGGCCATGGTAGATGCCGAGGGCATGGCCGAGCCGCCACCGATGAAGCGTTCAAGCTCCAGCGCCAAGAAGGGCATCGGCGGTTTATTCAGTGGTCTCAGGACACCCAAGACAGAACGCCCAGAGCCGCCACGCCGCCGCCATACACACGCGACTGATGACGAAGTCAGACGTGAGCGTCGAAAAGGCTTTGCCCCTGATATCGAAGAGGCGGAGCCTGTCGTCATGACCGACATGGATCAAGAGGCCCGCCGCGCCGCTCGTCGAGCTCGTCGCGCCGCCAGAGACGCAGAGGCCGCAGACGCAGGCGCCGACGAGTCCCGCCGTGCTAAGGACGAGGCAAGACGCGAGCGCCGTCGACGACGTGAAGAAGAGGAAGCCGAGGCGCGCCGGCGAGACGAGAAGGAGGCGCGGCGGGCAGAACGGCGCGCGGCTCGTCAGCGCGAGGAGGAAGAGCGCCGGGCTGCGGAAGAACGGGAGGCCGAGCGAGCCGAGCGACGACGTCGTCGCAAGGAGCGTGAAGCCGCCGCAGCTGCCGCCGAAGCTGATGCAGAGGCGAGGCGAGCCGCGCGAGAAGAGCGTCGTCGCGCTCGTGAGATGCCACCTGCCGACGAAGAAGAGGCTCGACAAGCCAGGCGAGAAGCGCGGCGCGCTGCCCGTGCTGCCGCCGACGCGACGGATGCCGAAGAGGTCCGCCATCGCAGCAGCCGCCGGCGCTCCGCGCGAGAGTCGGGGGACGAAGGCGTATACTCGTCTCATCAGCGGTATAGACGCAACGAAGAGGCGAAACCGGCGTGGCCTCACTCTGGGACTTCATCGTGGGTCAAGGAGCACTCTGACGCCGGCCCGCCGCCCGACGACGGCGGTCAAACAGACGCCGTTCCGCAGACCGAGGACGAGGCCCGCCGCGAACGGAGGGAACGCCGTCGTCGGGCCCGCTATGAGGAAGGCGCCGACGAAGAAGCTGAAGACCGACGCCGCAAAGCCCGACGCGAGGATCGCGAGCGCCGGTATGGCGGCAGTGGCGGCGCCGGCGGCGGCTCCGAGGGAAGCGACGAGCGCCGGCGGCAGGCCATGTTCTCCGACGCCACCCCTCGCAGCAGCTGGTGGCGAAAGTTGACGGGATGATGTGACACGTCTGTATGAATGGATGTTGGTAACGAAGCGTGATTTTATGTTGTCTGATTTTTTGCATTGCGATTTCTTTCTTTTTATCGTTTTCCCACAATTTCAACTGCCTTCCGCACGACGTCACTGATATATACCCTCCATCTATCACACACCGAAATCTATTTTTGCATTACCTTGTTTCCAAAAAGAAAAAAAGTTCAGAAGAAAAAGCAGAAGAAATAGCCAAGAATGGTGTTGTCAAGTAGGTGTAGTGCCTCTCCCCGGGATGGGGAATACTCGGTGCATTGTTCTCGGCGGCGCGGAGTAATACCTGGCATACAAGGTGCGAGGGAAGAGGAAGAACAGGAATGAAGACGAGGACGAGGATGATGAGCACCACACGCGCACGCATGATTATATATATTCGGGGTCTTGCGTCAGCACGTCACACGCAGCACGGCATAGGTAGCATAGTTATACCCGAGGAGACGAGATGAGAAACGATAGCACAAGCATAAACCAACGAATTTGTCTGTCATGTCCTCTGTCGCCTTTTGGTCCCCATTGGCAGGTGTGATTGTTGTCCCTCGTGCGTGTCCCTCGTGCTTCCTCGTCGTCTTATAGCCTAACCAGCTCCTCTGGCCTGTCGATTCATTAGTCGTGTAGGCAGCTTGGGAGATCGTCAGCGGGAGACGCACGTGGCGCTGGGTCAAGTGGCTCGGGGTTTTGTTTATCGGCCGCTTCAGGATGGCAAAGTTATAGTCTGAGCCGGCCGAGAACTCACCAGGGTGGCCTGCAGTCTCAAAGCGATAACTCTAAACGTGTTGTTCCGTGTGACAGGTTAGGCTTCGCGGACCGGTGCGTGCCTTTCGCCGTGACACTGCATGTGAACGAGGCTGAGTAACATCGACTGGATGCGGGGGTGCTCGCTTGACTCGAACCTAGCAACACACTGCAAGACTGTGTTCACTACAGAGACTAAATATTACTGCCGTACGACAAGATTGTCATACTGATGCTCGAAGGCATCGATACATCCAGTAGATAAGATATGGGCAGGCACAGCAATGCCTCCTCAGATTCCTGCTTGGAGACCAGCTGTACGACTGAAAAGAGCGAGATCACGAACGATTACTGCCACATTTAACGCAAACCAGTCAATGTGAGGAGATCGTGTTCGTGAAAATATGCGCGAACACGCTTGCCATAGATATCTAGCCCGAGAATCAGTTTCCACATCTCAACAACACACCCGGAGCTCACTTACACATTGGGATACTAAGTGCGCAGACCACGACCTGAATACTAGCGATTGCAATCATGGTCTTCTTGATACCGCCGTCGATGATCCAGTCGTATGCGCTGTAGGTCAATCCGAAACTGAAGAGGTTCTTGAAGATAATCATGCAGGTGAAGCCCTCGATGGCGAGATCGCGGTAGGCATCGACGATGTAAAGGGAGCTGGCCACCGCACCAATCACCATACCAGCAACCTCAAACCCGAAGAAGACCAGTGGGACGCTGTAATGGTATTCCCGGCTCACGAGCCCAGCGGAGGTAATGCCGAAACCGTACAGGCCGATGCCGCCGATGATGAACATAGGAATTACCATGACGATGCGGAATTCGGGCTCATAGATGCCACCATTGCGGCGGGTCATAAACTTGGCGCTCCAGTCGGACAGGATGCCAGCAATGAGAAATCCGAGGAGCGCGCCAACGAATGCACCAACATAGGCGTAACCAGCGTACACCTCGTTCCAGTAGTATGGCGGCCCAAGGAAGATAGCTGCAACAATCACACCGATAAAAACGGTCCAACCGATCATCGTGCCTTGGATCAGGCAGCCCCAGAGAAACGCCGGTTGGGCGAACAGCGGGAAAGGGCGGAGCAGCAGCTTCCAGTACCTCTCGTCCGTCTTACGACCGTCCAGAAGGGCGAGAGACTGAGCAAAGGTCTTCTTTGGGGTGTGAGCGCCGTAATTGGCTTCGAGGCCGGGGGCAAGAGCAGTCGTACTTCCGGTGGCCTTCTGATCACTCGAAGTATTGCTCGGGCCGTCGTTGACGGACATGGCCTTGAGCTCATGGCCAGCAGGACGAGCGACCATGTCGGTGTTGAGGGAGGCATCGCGACGGTACGCCGTCTCGGGACAGAAAAAGAACACGGCGGGCAGCATGACAGCACAGAAGATAGCCTCCAAGTAGAAGGTCCAGTACCAACCTATGCTGTGGGTGATCTTGCCGACGACGATCGGGGTGAAGAAGGCACCACCGAAAACTGCCAGGTTCGTGAATGCCATGCGAGACCCACGTTGGTGGACGAAATAGAGATCACCAACGGCAGCGTTAACGAGTGTCTCGAATGGGGCACAACCGACTCCCTGGATGATGCGGGCGCCCAGAAGCGAGTTGTAGTTCTTCCCGACGGCACCGGCCCATGCGGATGAGGCGATGAGAATGCATATTCCGAGGATGAAGAGGTGGCGTTTGCCCCAAACACGTCCCGATGGCACGAAGAAGATGGCGGCAGCACCGACTCCCAAGAGGAAATAGCCCGTTAGGAGGGCGACCTGAGTGAAACTCTTTCGGAAGTCGAGAGCGACCGTGACAGTGTTGGCCGCGAGAATAGGACCGAGTGCGGTCGCAAATATAGCGGTGATGGAAAGTATGAAGGTGATAAGATCGCGCTTCCAGAGGGGCCAGTTGAGGGGATCGTTCGGATCGTCGGAGGGCTGGGGAATCTGGGGCAGGTTGTCAGCGGGAGCAGACAGCGACGTGGCTTGTCTCGGTATTCACCAGAATAATGCCGCTCTCGTCGACCTTCAATCCGCCTGTAGCTTCAGTGGCGATTCGCCGACGGTCGGGATCATCGAAATATCGTGTCGTCCCTGGCGTTTTTTCGTGCGTCGTCAGTTTTGGGATGGCAGGAGGCCGGAGCGGGTTATCATCAGGAAGGACGCAACTGACCTGGCACATGGTCCAAGGTTTTGGACTCGAGTACACCCAGACCCATTGTTGCAAGTTTCGATGTCTCCAAGTGCCAGAAATTAACAGCAATGCAGACGTTGAGAGATCATGTCGTGACGAGACAAAACCACCCGGCTAGCGCGGAGGGCAGACTGGAGATGTAAGCAGTAAGAATGCACAGGGGGCGATAACGACTCGCCGAGACGAGCAGAAAACAGTGGGTGGGAGGGGGCAAAGGCTAATTCCTTTCTCAGAAGATACTAGTAAATAATTAGGTACTCGTGGAAGCCAAAAAAAACCGAACGGTGCCGGCCTGACCATGATCCATAACCTTACCACGCTTGCCTTCGTCTTCGTGGTGGTATTACCCCCGTACCTGGGTTGGTAGGTAAGTAGTACTGCAAAGTACCGGTGTGGGCCCCAGATAGCGTTAGGAAAACGGCAGTCGAGGTCCAGTGCCTTCGGCACCTGCGGGCTGCGGCCTCGTACAGCTGGGATTCTCCGCAGGTCCCATAAAATTCCTGTGCCTCATCAAACCTTAATCGCGAACCTGCAGACCCCTGATCAAGGCACCTTCACTTTCGGGGAGCTCAATGTGCCCGGACCGATGTTACTTGCAACAATGGATATCCCAGGAAATAAGCAAAGTCAAACGTCAGGGCGAGGCAGAATTGGATGGCGGCGACGCCAAAACGTGGAAGTCATTCCAGATTCAGTTCAGTTGGGTAGAACCTACCATAGTACCTGGTTCCGTACCTTCTCGTGCTGCACATGCCGCAGAACGACCCGCGGCGCCGCCTGCTGACCTAGTCCCGTCCCACGGTCCCGCATCCCATCGCCGACCGCTCAATCAGAGTAAGATTGAGTTATAGTCGGAAGCAGTCAGTCAGTCAATGAGCAAACCGTAAACCTGTGCCTGCCTTGCCAAAACGCCGATGCGGTCTTGTTCGCACCCGGCGTAGTCCAGTCCCCCATTGAAGATTCTTGAACCACTACCACGGTAGGTTGTCGTCATGCTGTTGTCATCACGTCACAATCGTTGGTCTCGAACGGCGAAGTTTCTCTCCAGTCGCAACATCTGGTCAACGTCGACCGCTTGCGAAGAGACGTGAATCTGGTTCTCCGAACCCCGCTTTTCCCCCACTTTCCGACCACTCATTTAGAAGAGTACCTACTTTAGCAACTCCGATGCGGAGATCAGACACCCTTTGAAAATATCACAGGCTAGCTTGTTTGTTTGCGGGTGGGCATCACCGACGGCCGACGGAAAAAGGAGCTCGGACGCAGATGTGGAATCTGAAGAGCAGCCGCAAGCTTCAGATTTGCAAGGATGGCGCAAGTAAAACAGGTTCTTGGCGAGCGGTTCGTGGTCCTCGGGGGCCATCGTGCTTACCTTACTCGACCTCAGCCTCGGAGTAGAGGCCGGCTCCGCGAAAAAAAGGACCTTAATGGGCTCAGGCGCCAGACGTGCCGTGGAAATGTTGCCTTCCCTTCTACATCGTTTCCCGGGTGCTGATCGTCTGGTGCATCATCATGCTCAAACAGAGAACAACAAATCATCTGGCCATGCGCCAGGCTTCGTCGTGAAAAGTCTTCTATGTCCAGTCCATTGCTTCTTCTATCCGTTCTCCTCCGCCTCCGCATCGCAAAAGGACTGCGGAATGCTCGGGAATCCCATTGATTATCGAGGCGACGAGGCTTTTATTGGACTTCGAAACGAGGTTCGTCTACCGCCGCAGGCAAGCCGAACGTCTTGTAAGGAAACAACCAACGAAAGACAGAGAACATCGACAACCCAACGTGAGAATGCAGTTCCACTGCACAATGACAACCATCCGAGCGGACAGCGATTTCGAGCGCCTTTCGACCTTATCCAACGGCGCGGATGGGGCGGAAGAACCCGATCATCGATACAATATGCGATAAGCTCTGCGCCATCTCGGTCCCATCGGTACACTACGTTGTGCGTGCTGTCGTTGGTACCAAGATGCATTATCAAGAAGCAAACAGCTGCGTGGCATGCTGCAAATCGCGCCAGCTCTAGGGGGAAACGACGACTTGTGGATCTTTCGAACCAACGGCAGCCGAGAAGACGCGAAGCCGGAAAGTCGCCAGAAAACGAACGGTCGAGGCAGACTAAGTGAAGAAGTACCCTGGCGAGGGAAGCTGCATGTTGCCAAATATTTGGGGGAAGATTGTCTTGCAGACGAAATGCAGCACAAGTGGAAGGAGCAGCAAGGCGCCAACGTGCTCTTCCCCCGGTCTCCAGCTCCGCATGCACGTCTGTCCTTGATCTGTCCGAGACCGACTCGAAAAATCCAACAGCAAACAAGCACCAAGCTCGAGGCGTGGTTGGAGTAGTGGTTAACTCGTTGCCCTCCCATATTCGTCGATAGGCAGAAAGTAGGTCAATATCCTCCCAATTTCCACAATATTGCTGACCAAAACAGCACTGGTTCGAACCCGGTGCCGCGCATCACATTTTCTTTTTTTCGACGCTCCATGTGCACCGATCCTTCTTTTGGATAAAATTTTGTGCTGCCAAAGCGCTTCCCCTCATCTTGCATATGTGTGGGAGTCTATGGACGGCGGCATGTTGGTATTGACGACCATTGCCTTCAGACCGTCAAGTCATGTTCAAGGCAGACTACGGTCGGTAAGCGCGGACGATCGTATTGAAATAAACTAACACAGAGACAGGTTTGGCAGCCCAGAGTTGTTGTCGTATTACGAATTGCACCCGGCGCTTTGGGACTTTGGTGGTAGCGACATCCGGATGGGGAAGTAACTCTAGCCACTGCAAGAGTTCAGTCACTTGGCCCAGGCCTATACGAATGGCTACAGGCTCAAAGCAGCTCTAGTCTGCCTGTCGATTGGTCAGACAACTCTGTAACGACTAGTTTTCCGGTTGGTTGGCGGTCGTTTCTAGGGTTGGGAGACCCGCGGCGCATAATTATGCGACAAGCTCGTAACTGACGCAACTTTGCTAACGCTTTTCTTTTCTTTTCTGCAGACGGATAAACGGCCGAGCCCCGATGACGATCGAGCCCCTACCAGAAACTCTGGAACACGAATTGGAGTCCAGAAACGGCTGATGACTCGAAAACTCTGACAACGAATTGGCCGCGGGACACGCGTGCCTACATATCTTCTGCTTCGGAACGGAAATAACTCCGGCTGGTAACAAGCTTTCAACAAGCAAGGAAAGATATCTTGGCGTTCTGATTTGGTGCTCTGGGAATTCAATGGCCACCGGTACGTTTGCAACGGAGAGGGGCATGGTGCGCACCGAAAACCGCGGAGAAAACCTGAATTGTACCGACACGAATGCGCAAGCGTGCGGTTTCGTCTGCAGGCGATGCGGGGAGCAATTCAGTCTGGCAGTACGATTTGACTGACATTGGGCGGAACACCAACACACACACACACACACACACACGGGCATTCCATGAAGCACGTTCCTGCTTTTTGAAACGTATTTACAAGAAGGACTGGTCTCCAAGACCGAGGTGGCCACCGCTGAAAAAGAAATCCATCGTCTCCAAAGTCAAAGACCCATCAAATTCTGGTACAAGCGTAGTACCCGTGAACGAAGCCGGATGGTCATGTTGTCGCTGTTGTTGCGGGTGCTGCTCTCGGGCCTCTGGGTGATGCCCCCAAGCCGCCGCTCCAGCGGCCCCTTGTTCCCCGCGAGCGTTCCTCGGGGAAGCCATTGCGATCCTGTACGTTGAGGCCCGGTCATCGGCTGTGCCGGGCGTTGCAGCTGCGATGCCGGTTAGAGCACCGGCGACGGCGGCGGCAGACGGGCCGACGCTTTGGCTACTTTTGTCTTCTCGCCCCCTCGCAACCCTAGCGGTCACCTTCTTCAAGGCCCTCTCCAGCCCAAATTGAATGGCGGATGGTGAGCTCGCCGACCAGACCATGTTCTGCTTTTGAGCCGCCTTGAGCAGTTGCAGCACCTCCTCACTCCCTCCAATGTTACTGCCCGCGTTTTGGTCCCCTTCGCCAGACGCGGGCTTCTGATCGTACTTTGAAATAATGAGCATCGCATAGGCGACGCACAAACGGTGGAATTCTGGCAGCTCCTCCGCCCTCGCCGAAGGCATCGCCACGAAAGCCCTGACCACCTCTGTCGCGAAATTGCACACGCGAGCGTGCGTCATGTCGAGAGGTCCTTGATGCTGGTTTTGCTGCGCGTTCCGGCCATTGGCTTGACCGATAGCATCGACCGGCTGTAACCTCGGCGAGCTCGACAACGAGTCCTGATCCGATGACGCTTGATCAGCTTCGAGGGAGCGGCGTGCCAGAATGAGCCAGGCGATGGAGTGACTTATCCTCAGCGTTGAAGCTGCAGGTAGTTCTGGACAAGCAACATCAGTGAGTTTACCGTGATTGAGCAAGGCGATCCCATCGCACAAAGCTGAGAGATACGCGCACAGTCTAGATTTCCCCAGATTTGTACTCACCTATTAGGTAGTTCCACCTCGACTTCCATGCTGCAAGCTCTTCGCATTCACCATCACTTCCTAGATACGACCGCTGCGAGAACTTGTCTTGTAGCACGAGGTACAAATTGATCTCTGCGTAGACCATGGCATCCCGCATCGTCACCTCTTCGAAGTTGAGGAGCAGCTTACACTGCTGGAGGTAGTCCGGTGGTACCGTTGCCGGGCGTCCAGTTGTTGCCGCCCAACTACAAAAACGTCAGTCATCTTGAATGATTCAGGGATGCACCAGTTAAGTTGACTGACTGGAGGTTCACTAAACAAGTGTTGGCCCAGAACCGTACTAGTCTCTGGTCCTCTTCCGTCGACGATCGCGTCTTCGCCCTTGTCAATATTTCCGAGAAATTTATACTCAGCATCGCCTGCTGGGCACAGTGACCGCTTAGTAGCCAGCTGTCGATATACTCCGGACTCTGTGGTAAGTACACTGGTCAGCCGCCACATTGTGCTGACATTCAAAAAAAAGTTTCTGAGCCACAAGTGGACTTACCGATGGCGAACATGCCCAGAGACTCATGATGAGAATGCCCATTAGCTCTTCGAGGGGCAGTGGGCTTGCAATCATCATCTGGCCGAGTTGCTTCCGCACATGCTCAAACACTTCCCTGTGCAGCTCTGATGAGCTATGTTCAGAGAACCTCATGGCGTGCAGGCAGCATGCATCATGCAGAAACGGGGATGCATGTCGGAGGCTTCTGTTCCTTGGTGCGAGATCAATCTCGCTATTGATAAGCAGAGTATGCTTTCTTCGACGCACAAATCTGTTGGCAAATTAGTCGGTTGTCGCAAAAAGTTCATACCCCTCCAGCAGGACGCGGCTAGTCGTGCATTCCAATGCTCCTTTCCATGCCTTGATTGGTTCAAGAGGCTGTGGCGTAGACGTCCTTTCTTGTTCTCCTTTCCCGTCGCTTGACTTACGACGAAGACTGTGGACTGGGAGAAATACAAGAGCAACTTACTCGGCAACTAGATCACGAGCTGTTTTGTCATCCAGCATACCGCGAGACACAAGGTCGGCCTGCACGTCGAAGGTGCGCCGATACCCTCCGCTGAGTTGACTGCCGACCTTACGGACGACCTCTGCCGGGGAGGAGTAGACATGACGGTCAGCCGGTTCGACATCTTCGTTTCCAGGCGGCTTGACTACAGTTTCGACGCTGGTAGCTGACGAGGCATCGTCACGATGAGAGCTTGGTCTGCTGTCCGAGGTTGGCCGTTCCTGCCGTCCTGTGCCCAATGTTCTCCTAATGTCCGGCCGGACGCTAGTTGCCAACATTTGCACAGTAGCTTTCAGATCGGCCAACGAGGCTTCCAAACTCCGGATTCTGTCAAGGTGTGTTCTCTTAGTACTTTTTGAAACATTAGAGGCTTGATTCTAACCGGAAAAGAGCCGGGGATAATAGCATCTTTTACCTTGCCTCTGCATCGGGCTTGCTTGCCGGCACTTCTCGCGAGGATACAGAATGTGTATCGCCGCTGTCGTTCCACGTGCAAGTGATCCTATTCGATGTTAGAGTCTACTTTCCCCATGTTTTATTTTATGGAATGCTTTAAGAAAAAAGTAGACTGAAAAACGAAAAGATTATCCGACCAACTATCGACGTGCAGCCACATAGGTAGACGGAGAAAGTAGACGGAGAAAGCAGCAGAACGCACCTGAGAGACCGACACCGCGAGCAAGCTTCCGACTCTTCGTCCAACTCACACCGACACTTTTGCCTGCGACAGGTGTCGCAGGACAAAATGCGTCTCTTCCTCTTCCGGCTCGATTCGTCTCGGCCGCCTCCTGAACCGTCACGGCGGCTCTCGTCGCTCAGCCGCCGTCGGCGCGGGTTTGGAGAGCCCACGTCGTTCTGCATGCTTTCGGGTAGCTCCGTGCCGAAGATTCCAATACAAGAAAAGGCCAAAAAAAAATCACCGGGGTCGACGCGACGTGGGTTGTTGCCGTCCTGCGTGATCGCGGGGAGTTGATGATCGATGGTGGAAGTAAGGAGCGTCGTCGGACAAAACAGGATTTAGGCGGAGATCTGGACACCTCGGAGGTGTGGGTCGAAAGCCAGGCCTCGCGTATCTTATCTGCCCCGGCATCGTTATCTCCGCGTTATCAGTGACTCGGAAGCCTTGAGAGAGCAACAAAAGAGCCGTTTCTGTTTCTGGGCATCTATGTCGACTGACCGCCTGTCAAAATCCGTGCGCATCAAGTAAGTAGGTAGACAAGGAACATTACGATTTGGTGTATATTTTCTTCAGAGACAAGAAACAATTATCCCATTGAAGTCTTGATCGATATCGACCGGCCTATAGCGACCGGCTGGTGTGCAGGTGGAGAAGGACTTAGCCGGAAATCGGCGGGGTACCAAGGGGGGGGGGGGGGGGGATGACAGGTCCCGTCTTAGGTTCGTCGGACATGGCCCCGGCCGCCGGATCTACTGCGCATAAGGCAGGAAAACCGGGGACCGGTGGCGAGAAAACGTGCCCGTGTAACATAGGTCTAATCCCAAGAATCCCATCTTGAAGAATCAACAGCTTTCTGCATATATGCTCGTCCGGGTGCGATTTACACCTGGAGCTCCCTGACATCATATCCCCCCGCGCGACCTCTCCATCTGAACAAAGAACCAGCACCCAAGCGTCCACGATAGTTGAGCCCCCCACCCACGCGTTCCAATCCCCCGCTCTCTTTGGAATGCTCGCATCAAACCAAGGTGCCATGGCCGTCGAAACAGCAGGTGCGGTTCCCGAAGGCATGAAGAAGATATACCTCTCGAGCTACGAGGGCTTGACCCATAGGTTGGTGTCGACGAACCCGCCGCGTGACTGCACTCTGGACGAAATCCCTATCATCGACCTGACGGGAATTCGCGGCGACCTCGAAGCCCGCCGGGGCGTTGCTCGTGAAATCTTACATGCTGCCAAGGCGAGCGGTTTCTTCTACATCAAGAACCATGGCATCCCGGATCATGTAACCGAGGCGGCCCATCAGAAAGGCAAAGAGTATGTTTGTCCATTGTGTTGTGTCTTCTTTGGTTGTCTTTTCTCATTCCGTATTCTCATGTTTTCTTTTCTTTACGCTGCGTCCCACCTCTCCTTTTTCTTCATTTCCTTTGCCAGATTCAAGGGAAATGGTAGAAGAACGTTTCGACCGCAAATTGACCTGCGCAACCCAGATTCTTCAAACTGCCCGAGGGCCAGAAGCGCCGGCTGATTTCACACACGTCGGCGTATGGGTACAGCGGCTTCCGGGAGATCCAGGCCAACCCGACTGAGAGCAAGGACAGGAAGGAAGCCTTCATGTTCCACTACGAGCCCGAGTTCGACCCGTTGTACCAAGACGGCCCGGACCAGGTTCCCGCGCACGTCCGCCAGCACCTGCCCAAAGAGGACTTTGCCTGGGCAGACTCGGGCGACGACGCCGTCTTGCCGGGCTTCAAGTCGGCGCTCCTGACGCACTGGCGCGCCTGCCTCGCCCTGTGCCGCCGTCTGGTCCGGGTCCTCGCGCTTGCCCTGGACCTACCCGAGAACCACTTCGACGCCGTCACGACGTACCCGGGCGGCGACTTTGCCGTCAACTTTTACCCGGGCCACGGCGAGCAGCCCGTCGACGACCCTGACGAGGTCGGCGTCGGGGCGCACACGGACCTCCAGATCCTGACGCTTCTTTGGCAGGACGATCACAAGGGGCTGCAGGTCCTCAACAGCGACGGCGAGTGGATGTGGGCGCCGCCGGTCGCTGGCACCTTTGTCGTCAACATCGGCGATTTTCTGATGCGTGTGACGAACGACCGCCTCCGGTCGACAGTTCATCGCGTGTTGCAGCACGGCAAGGAGGACAGGATCTCGATGCCCTTCTTTTTCGGTAAGGCTTCTCCTCTATTTCTCACTTGTGCCTTCCTGCAACCTCCTCCCCCGCAGCTGCGAGGCTTGTGTCATTGGCTCCAAAAGAACCGTGCCGGGGCCGGGCCTTGCCTTCCGCGTCGTTTGTCTCGCACAAAAATCTTGTTTCTTGATCTTTTTTTGTTGAAAAGAGGAAAAGGATAGTCTTCTTCCACTCTCTTACCTGGCGGTTGACCCAATGACGCAACGCGTAGGCTTCAATTTTGATGAGAAACTTGGCGTGCTTTCAACGTGCGTCGACGAAGACCACCCGGCCAAGTACGAACCTGTGACTTGCGGCGAGGTGAGCATCCAGTCGGGCCGGCAGTTTCGGACAACGCCTGACTTGAGCCAACAGCTTATCGCGAAGCGCCTGGCAAAGACGGAAAACACAGTCCGAGACTCTTGAACATTAGCCCCGGAAGGGCTTCCGGGCATAGAATGGCAACCTGCTGGGTTCTGGGCACCCATGCACCCTGTTGTGCAGCACGACGCAAGTTGACAACAAGGCAGCAACGGGGCGAGTTGCGGGGGCCATCATTGGGAGACCCTCGGCCTTTAGAGTGAAACTGGAGCTTCGTTCCGAAAGAGCATCCCCCTCTCGAACGCGGAGGTGTAGCGTCAGCAGCTCGCAGCTCTCTGGATTGCAATCGCGAAGGTATCATCTTCCACAGATCTCGAATCTCTTGCCCATGTTGAATGACTTTGCGGTCCTCCTTGCTGTGCTTCCGATCCCTAGCGACAAAAGTCACGAATCTGTAAACTGCAATTGGAGGGGCCAGTGCCTTCCTTATAAGAATGGAAAATACCAGACAGCAACCACTTGGAGCAGGAGAGCACACTGCAGGCTTCGATGTCGACGGGATGACGCGGGTGGGTCGGGTCGTTGCAACGGTCCTCTCAAACAAGCGCCCTCCCAAGGCCGAGCGCTCCGTGGTCAAAGATGCGCCGGCGCATGGCTCAGTCGAAGCACCGTCGGTTCTTAGGTCACGGCAGGAGGCCTTTCTCTCTTAGGTCGTCGCCGAAAGGCGTCGGGCATCTGAACGGGTTTTCGCCCTGCCCCCGGCAGCTCTGCCAAGACCGCCTTCCTCCCTATTTTCCTAGAGCGTCGATTTGCGTTTTTAGTTTGCAAGGTGTCTCGGCCTTGTAGGGACCAAGAGCTGCCTAGGGTTTCTTCTTTTCGTTGCGTCTATAATTGTCCACGATCAGGATCCTGGTTCGCGCATGCCAAGGCGTGGTAGTGGTATGTACGAGCCCGAAAACAGTTTCACTGTCGCCATGACATGCGCGCCTCGATCAAAGCCGCCTTCCGCTTCGGCTTTGATGATAACAAACCATGTTGAAGCCGGGGTTAGGGCCGTCAACCTCTTGGCGGCACAATCGGTTGTCGTCGAACACGAACACTGGGGAGTGGGTTGTCGTCACGACACTGAAGCAACAACCGAAGTTGTGGGACTTCTGGCGTTGGAAGCTGTTCAAAGGCGATGCGTGTCGTTGGCAAGATCGTACGAGGATCACGGTCAAGTTAAGACTTGACGGGTTGACGAGCGCCCGAATGGACAGATCGGCGGATTGGCAGCCGGAGGTCGGGATATGGCCAAGGCGCTTGAGCAAGTCCTTGGTAGTCACCCCCGAGCTGTGATACCAATGCCCCTACTATTAGTGGATGCCGCGGTCATCGAAGATCCCTCGGAACGGCTGGGCTGATAGCAATCCTGCCAAACAGAGCAGATCGAAGGCGCCTAACCGTCAGTGACAGTCTGAACCCCGGTCTCTACGCTAGGCTGCCTAGGTAGTGGCTGTCTTGCCTGCAGTTGAACGGGGTTGAACGGCATGGCGAACGCATGACCGGCCATACACTACGTATCCGGTACGCGTCTCGAGGGCCGCCCGTGCCGTAGCCCTAAACCCTGCAATTTCTCCGTGAGCCGCTCAGCTGGGCTTGGCTACCTAGGCTTCTTCGGAGGTGGATTCTCACAAAAACCCACCCAGTCTCGGACGTGGCACAATTAAGTTGCTGGACAAAAAAGAGACTCACAGGCAAGCTCGAGTACTGTACGTGAGCGTAGCCCCTGGGCCGGGGAAATCTCCGTAAGACGACGATATCTTGTGCCGCAGGGGCTCCGGAGGTGTGTCCTACCCTTTGTCTCATAATCGTATTCTGCTTTCGGATAATGCTCGAAGCTGGTCCAGCCGCCCAGCCCGGAGCGACCACCACGGGCTGGACGAAAGGGGCAAAGATAAGTGTCGCCTGGCTCGGGCAACGGGTGGCCGGGGTGAACTTTGACTGGGCGACAGACAGCAGGGTAGCAGGGTAGCACTGTAGCCGCAGTGATGTCCGTGGCCGCCAAGAGGCAGTTTAAAGACCTGGAAAGCTCGGGCACTAAGCAGGGAGCAGTCGGGATGGACACGATCCTTTTGGGTTGGTGAGAGTCTGGGAGGAAGCGAGGCCTGTTCCAACAAAAACGACGACAGATTGAAGAAGCATCGCATCGGTCCCTCCTGGGTTCATAAGATCTGCGCCCTTCGGTCGGGTAGGTAGAGTGCGACGACGGTGGCGGCCACTGGCCAGGCAGGGGCCGAGACCAACACCAGCGGGACTAGGTAGTCGGGGGGGGGGGGGGGGGGGGGGGGGGGGGGGGGGGGGGGGGGGGGGGGGGCGGGGGGGGGGGGGGGGGGGGGGGGGGGGGGGGGGGGGGGGGGGGGGGTGGTGTCCAGTGTCGGGGGTTCGCGTAGTCCGGGATGTGGGACAGCGGAGTGCCAGTGCTGGTGTACTGATACTACGGTACCTAGGTAGTGTAGACTATGCCCGTTGTCAATCTGGGCGACTGGATCGGCCGAAAAATGTGAGGTGTTACTTACACTACTGATGAATAAGGTAAGCACATCGGCTCGAGTACCCGGATAAAAGCTGGGTATTAGGTTAAAATTGAATGGAAAGGGTGGAGATTTTCTAGATGAGCCGACGGCAGAACTTCTGCCAACTGACACACAACCGAATGAACATCGTGCTGTCGCTCCTGTGCGAGAGTAAGGTCAGCTATGCAGCACGCAGTACAAGATACGGTTGGTGTGGGCGGGTAGGGCTGAGAAAAACATGAGAGAAACATCAGTTGTAGTCGGGCAAGAACAAGATACAGCTTAAGAGAAAGAGGAGAAGGGAGGGGGAAAATGGGGAAACCAGAGGCGTTCTCGGTCGTGCCAGGCGAACCGCGTTGTCGGAAAGCGCCATGACGGCGACCAGTCTACACTAAGGTAGCAGACTAGCAGTCTGCTTTGTTTTGTGTGAGAGCATGTCACTTGTGTTCGGAGCTGGATCTGGATCTTGATCTGCTTAGATCTGGGGCTTGTCACACAAGTCCGCCAAGCGGTAGCTTCTTGGTGGCGAATCAGCCGCCTGGCCCACACCTTCCGTTGACTGGCGGAGGGGTGTACTGCGGTACCTAGGTAGTAGCGTAGGTAAAGACACATGCAAAGTCCAGACTACATATTACCTACTTAGTATAGTACAGCCTGCTTCGGGCGTGGCATCCGTGTGTATTTGACTCAGGTGGCCATGTGCAAACGACAAACTCTGACTTGCCTACAGGCAGACGATTACTCACGACGAACTCCCGATGCTCAGGGCTACTGAGGCAACTAGGCCAGTGCCGTTCCTAGGTAATTGCCTCATTCGACGTCATGTTCTCCTCGGGGGCAGCTGGCTCCTTTGGCGGGCTGTGAGCAGGGACCTGCTGCACAGTCAACAATGATCAGTGTATAACCCAGGTTGAGATTTAAGTAGGGTAAGGTGGATTGGTGGCTTTGCATCACATCACATGACCATTGCGGAGAAGTCCGTTGGCAGGTGGCCTGGTGGGCAGGATTAAATTAGACGAGTGTGCGGTCCACGGAGGTTGGAGATTTGAGGACGGGCCGTGGCTCGGAGAGGGAGCACAGGGTATCGGCCCGCCCCACAGGATTCCACGTCAACTGCAGCCAAGATTGGCTCAATTTGGGCGGGAGAAGCCTGGGGGGAAGGACCAGCCAGAGAGCGGTGCATCGGACTTTCGTGGCTCAAGCTGTGACCAACCTAGTGTACTAGTGTATGTAGGTACATGGGTGATGGGATCCATGGGGTCAAGGGTCGGGACGACGGACGCAAGGACACTGACACCAGAGGGTTCAGAATGGTGGAATTATTTCAACCAAAGTGTTTAGTACGCGTACTATATACAGACCTGACTACGCACGCACATGCTGTTGTCTCCCTCATCTTAGCGCACGTACTAGCGCAGCATCTAAATGGAAGAGTCTGGAGACAAGACACCGGCGCAGGAGGAAACGCGTAAACGACCGTTGAGAGGAAACGGAAGTGCAGCGCGGACCCATCTTACTTGGGGTAGGCAAGAAGGTACTTGGGGGTAGGTATCTTGCCCCCCCCCCCCCCCCCCCCCCCCCAGGCAGTGTGGTGCTAGTACCTGTAGGAAGCGCGCTATGTATGCGCGCTACCTAGGTAGGCAATCTATCGCTACTACTATGTATGTTGTACTATGTACCTACCGTTGAAAGATACCTCCATCAGGACACTGGACGGGGGATGTCGACGCCAATCTCACAGGGTCTGACGGTGGGGACGGAAACATGTCACTGTTTCTGACTGGTGGTACCACATCCACATATCCATCACTTCCACGTCCGCTGTGCTCCCGTGCTGCTCTCTCGACACATCGTCTCGCATATGATGCATGGCATTGACAGGTTGACCCCCAAAAAGAACCGCACGGGGTCCCGGATGCCTTTACTTTTTACATAACAGCAAGCTGCAACTGCGCTAGAATCCTAATGCTCCGTCAGCTCGAGTAATAAATAGAGAAGGTCCACCCGTACCCGTAACGTACCAGGACCCGGACCCGGACACGCATCCTACGCGACGTCAGTACGTCCAGCAGCAGGTGGGACTTTGTTTGGGAAGAAGGATGACCAACATCGATTGCTCGACTACAGAGTGAGCATGGCCGGTGGGCGTCTAGCTGAGTACATGTCAGCCAGCGCCGTGCCCGGGGCCCAAACTCCCAAGGGAGGGCCGGCGCGATATCCCGCATGGGAACGCGCTCTGCATCTGATGGGGTCTTGGAGCAACTGAGGTGAGGTGCTGGGGTTATAGTGTTCGTCTTGGCCAGTGGCAGCCGGCCTCGCTGCGGGCTTGCGGGCCTCGGTCTCTGGAATGTAGCATTGCATTCTCAGACGCAGCATGACATGGGCCAGGAATTGGTCACACTAGACTGTGTCAGTCTCAGGGGAGGGGGTTCAGTCGGCTCAGGTTCGGGAGGCTTAGTATTTCGCCGACCTTGGACTGTGGACAGACAGTGTGAGCCGGGAATATTGCTCCGCCGCTCTCATATTAATCTACCATGTATCTAGACGTCCAGGACCTCAGAGCAAGGGCCGGCCCCGAGAAATTCCTCCCCGCTGCATTACACCACAATCGCGCTGCTGTGTTGGACTCCGGTGGTGCCCCCAAGGCGCAGGTGGCTTTGTGGGGCTTTGCAGCCGGTGGAGGGGGGGGGAATCGGAAAGAACTGCCGCGGGTTTATGGATCGAGGGAAGGCGCAGGCGAGAGTATGCCGACATAGGTATCGCACATGGATGCGGGAGAAAGGAATTAAGAGTGTGATGAAAGAGAAAAGGGGATAGAGAGGGGTGGGTGATGGGAGGGAGAGAAGATGACGGGATCGGTATAGCGTTCCTTACCTTCCTACCTCCCGTTGCGCTCCGCGTGCAAGCTAAAAGCAGTGGTGCGGTGTAGTGTAGTAGGTCGAATTAGCTTGTAAAATGTACCGTAGGTGGGTTCCTAGTGTAAGTTGTAGGTAGGTACTAGTGGTAGGGAATGTACCTACCTATTTAGTTATGCACAGGAAGAACAATGATTACATAAGACGTGCTTCGGTCCGCGTCATTGTTGCCGGAGAACGAGCGGTGAAATCAAGGGTACTCCGTACCGAAGTCGTCTCTCACGGCGGCGCATTACGTATCCGTACATGGCAGAAGGTTCTCTCTCCCTCCCCCAACTCCATGTGAACTCACACTGGGTTGGGGGCGCAACAGGGACGTGCCGGTGCCGCAGGGTAGCCAGGCCTGCCTGCCTGCCCATTCCTCCCTGCAGGAACCTTAGCAGCTTGGGGCCTTGGGCAGGTAGAAGGAAGCGAGGTGACGTAGGGTAGCCGCCCTGCTGCAAGATTCCACTGGAACGGACGAAGTGACGTATGGGAGTGCCAACCTCGCCCCGACTTTGGGAGGAGGCACCACTGTGACGATTTGCTTTATTAGGCCCCAGGAGAAGTCCAGCAGCCCTCATCCTCAGAAGCAGGACCTGCTTCGGCTTCTTCTCATCTTCCCCTGCACCTCTGTAAACCACGGCGCGTCCATCCTCACCCGTGGCAGACACTCCAGTCCTGAGCGATTTCACCCAGCTTCCATCGTGGACCAACGACCGACCGATCGACCAGTGCATACACTACTCTCTCCAAGTCCCCCTTCACTCGCTCTCATCTCACATTGTCGAGTTGTTGTATACTACTACCCATAAGTGCCGCTGGCCTACTGCACACACCCATCGGTACATACCGCGGCACCAAGATTATGCCCTCACCATCTCTAGTTGCCTAGAGGCTGTCCGTGACCGCACAGGATCGGCGGCAAGACACCACGTCCGATGACATACGGACGACCTCACACTCACGCCTCACCGCTCCCAGGCACAGAGATCGAGCACCTAGCTAACTGAGGATGCCAACCGGAACCGACTCGACTCGCATTCGCCCGCCGCGGTGTTATGCCATTTTCGCTGCAGGGCGCCTCCAGAGGGGATGGTTGAGGAAGAATCCGAGGGTGGTGGTGTCGACCTACCCCCAGGGTTATTAAGCAGACAGGTCCTTGTACCAGTGACAGAACATCAACAACCTGGACGATGGCTCGTACATCTGGGGCGACGGAACACGACCCTGGCGACCGAGACGGAAAGACCTACTATCCGTACTTAGGATCGCTTGGAGATTTGACCCCCCCCCTCCCTTCCTACCTACCATGCACCACCACCTTTTTTTCTCCCCCTCCACTGCCTTCCCAAGTCACCCTGGTCCCGGGTACCGTCGACCGAGGACAGCTCTCCCCCATGCAGCGAAAATTGGCGCGGTGCGCAGGCTGTGGCTGTGGGGTGTGACTACGAAGCGTGGTGCGTGGTGCGTGGTGCGAGCTGCGAGCTGCTTAGCAAACAACTGGGAGATGAATGTATCGCCTACATGCCGTGTCGAGACTCGACACTGCTAATGGCTTCGGCCGGAAGATGTCTACCTACCTATGCTAACCGCGACGGTGTTGGACGTAGGTGGTGACGGCGCGAGGCGGGAAGAGGCGCTCATTGTCCCGCGCAGTAAGATGGGGCTGGGGCTGGCTGAACGTCCATCATTGCCGACGTTGGATACTACCGCGTCGCATCGCATCGCATCGCATCGCATGGCTGCGCTCGCGCCGCCCTCACACGATCGCAAATGGCTTTTCTTCACTTTAGCACTGATAGGGTGCTAAGACGACCTGGCTCATCTTCCGCCGCGAGCATCGCACCCCGGCCAAGTCTGACGGCGAACGGCGTATGAGAAGCCTTCTAATACTGCATAGTACCCGTAATCTCGCGGCACCCAATGCCACGGCACTCGGGCTCCTATGGCGAACCAGAGCACAATTGTAATGTGGACTATTGCTAACAACCCTTCATTGTTCAGCGGGACCCATCGCCTCTCTTCCTTGTCGCAGCCGCCAACTGTGTGTGGGTTGTGCCTCTCATTGTTGGCTTAGGAAAAGCCAAGAACAGCAAGGGGGGGTGTGGGCGGAAAAAGAAAAAAAAAGTGTTGTTCTGCCTGCTTCCAGCTCCTCGGGAATATGGTGGCTATTCTCTCCCTTTGGTGAACACTCAGCCAGCCTACCGCTGAGACTCTCAATATGTACGCGTGAGTGAGTGAGTGAGTGAGCGTATGTGTCGTCGTGTGTGTTGAGGCCGGATGGGTCGTTTCGCACTGCCCTCCCTCTCCTTCTTATCCTGCCTCAGGTTAATTTTCTGTTGCAGGCCGAGGTGTACAACTTGGTGGTTCGCATTGTCACGAGTGCCGTATTTACTAGGTAACTAGACCGACCGGACGTCTTGCCCCTTCTCTCACTCACTTTTTCTCTCTCTCTCTTTCTTTTCTCTCGACCTTAAGCAGTGCTGTCTCGTCCCGTCTCGTCTTGTTGTACTTACCTCCACCACCGCTGCCATTACTGCCGCCATTCCACTTGCCTCAGCCATTGTCACGTTGCTGAGGGGGGACGAAAGGGCTTCTATCGCTTTACTACATTGGTTCATCGCGGGGACGGGCAGCCCTCCGGACCCCCAGTCTTTCACCATAGCAAATTTGCACGTCGTCGCCGCCTGCCTCCAGTTCTCCTTCTCAAGTCGCTAAAAAAAAAAATCTCAGACTCCGCTCGGTTTCTCCGATGATGATCAGAAACCGTCGAGGAGCTTCAATTGTCATCAGCACACTTCGGTGCGCTCCCTGAGTCCGCCCGCATCAACGCACCCGTCACGTCCTCTCCCAGCTCACAGCTTCCAAGATACACACAAGTACCATATTTCACCTGCGGTATGCGCCCCCGGTAGCAAGGGCCCCGTTTAACCCCCGTCCCGCGCCGTTCCCTCTTGTTCCCATCAACGGGAGCGGACGTCGGTTCCGCCTCTTCTCCATCTTCGTCAACCATCCATTCCCCCCCATCCATGTTGCCCAAGTTGCCTGCTGCACCTTGCCACTTGGAATCACCGCGGCGCGGCCAGATCACGCACGCCACCCTACCCGGCCTTTGACCACACAATCTCGAACCTCGAGTCGCCGCCGACGTCCCCCACCCCCGACCCCCGGGACCTATGTCCCCGGCCTGGTCCAGTGCTGCCATCGCTGTCAGTCATCACCCTGGACTCATCGTCGCCACTAGGGTTACTTGCCTGCCGCAAACCCCACGGTCGTCTGTCCGAGTTGGGGTTCGTTCCTGGTCTGGGCTCTCCTCAACGCTGCCCTCGCCTTGCGAAGCCTACCTAGGTAGTATGCGATCCCTTCATCTCGACTTGGCCCAAGACGTCTTGATGAACGACCCGAAACGACCCGGACTCGACCTTCCCCCTGGCCCCTCCACTATTAGGTGAGCTATGGACCACAATTTCAAGGCAGAGTCGTCGAGCTCTGCTGCTCCTGCGACCCCTGCTGCTCCGGATAGCTCGTCAACTCCGACCGAAAGCGCCTACATGAAGAGGGATCGCCATATCGCCCTGAGGGTAAGCAATCCCTCTGATTCCCAGCACCGTAGCCTGGCTCTGCCTGCTACCTGCTGCCGTTCGCTATTTGCTTCTCCGAGTGTTGACAGTGTTGCCGTGTCCGCATCCAACCTGTCCCTCTCGGGGCGTTCGAACAAATGGCACCAATCTCCTTCCCTTTGCCCGAGCCCGCGACCCTTTCGCGCCTGCAGCATGCTGTTTCTCCCTTCGGGTCAACCTTTGCCTCTTCGGAAATTCTGACGCTTCGATAGGCCTGCGACGCCTGCCGCAGTAGAAAGCAGAAGTGCGATGAGCAGAAGCCCAAGTGTGGTTGGTGTAAAAGAACTGGTTACAAGTGTGAGTACCAGCCGATCAAGGAGACGATGTAAGCTTGCCCTTCGCCCTTCGCCCTTTTGCGTGGCCTTCTGGCATCTGCAAAAAAAAAAAAAAAAAAGAACCTCACGGGAGGTAGTCCTGAACACGATCCAGTCGACTCGGAGATGCCGGGGTCATTGCGCACCGGGCTTTTGTTGACTTGAATACCTACGGCAGAAAGGACAAGAACGGGGCAGACACACTCGCAGCCGTGAATCGTATCGAGCCCAAGGTTCACGAGACACACGACAAGGTCCTCGAAAGCCACCAGTACATCGAGCTCATCTACGAAAAAGTCAATTCCCTACCGGCGTTCCTCGCCAGCGCCGGGGGCAGCCATGAAATGTCGATGGGCGCCGCCCAGCAAACACCAGGCCAACCCAGGCCAACGGCATTGCAGAAAGGACAGCATCAGTATGTTTCCGCCGTGCACAAAATGATGGTGTGGCGTGTGGTACGGCAGACGCTCGAGGCAGTGCATCCCAAGATCATCAACCTGGAAACCGTTTTCACGGACGAGCCCTATCCCTCGGCCATGCTGGAGCAGCAAGGGCTGATGCACAGCTTGCCACATGTCGGCGTAGATGCGCACAGTCCGTCGAGGCTGCCGACAGCGTTTGTTATGGGCCAGATACCTCAGGGTTGGCCTTGGAACAAGCAGTACCTGGAGAGTCGATCAGCTGTGTACTTCGACTCTTTCAACCTCATTCACCCGGTGCTGGACCACAAGCTATTTGTCGAGGTGACGCTTCCATCGGCTCTCTACGACAGCATGCAGGACAGCGCGGAGTCCACTTTGGTGTTGCTGGTCATGGCCCTAGCCGAGATGGCGTTGGCGGAAGGTTCGGATTTCTCCATCTCGCAATCCAACTACCGAGTCGCCCTCGAAGGAACGGCGGTCAACGTTCCCCCAGGCCTAGACTTTTTCAACGAAGCAAGACGGCGCATGGGATTCTCAATGGCCGACTGCACTTTGGAAAACGTGCAAATATTTGTCTTGGCGGGGTAAGTTGTCCCCTAGAGACGGAGCGGGCCGAGCACGAGTCCGAAAACGGAGGGATGAAGACCCGGCTCCGGCTCCGGCCCGGCTCCGGGTTCGGTCCCGGCACTGTCAACACCACGGCTTTCTAACAGATGCGGACAGACTGTATTACGAGTGCTGCTCCCGGCACAAGGTGAGTAACGGTCGTGTCCGAAATGTTTTTGAGTGTTTAACTAAAGCCATGGCAGGAGTTCTGGACAATGACGGTTCAAGCTTCTTTGGCTTGCCATGCATTGATCAACAGGTGAGGGGACCCCCAAAGGCCACGGGTTGAGGGTGCCCGTTTCCAAACCAGTAAACGCGCTGACGAGATTTTGTAGCGAACCGGCGGCACTTGATACATCGCCCCGCGGTGATCTCATTCGCCGTGCGTTTTGGCACTGCTGCGCCATAGAATCGTATGTGCATTCCACTCTGGTGTTCGGCCCACATACGGAAGCTTCTAACATGAATGATGCAAGTGGCCTCAACTTGGAGTTCGGAATGCCCTTTTCAGTTCTCGAGAGGTGGGATGAAACCATTTCGTTCGAAAATCTGTTCATCCACCGTATACACAGGGATTCACACGTCTTCGACGACCACTTCTACACACATATCTCGCTACGAGGCCATGCGCTCGACTTTCACCGGAGATTGACAGCAAGTAAGGCCGTCCGTTCTTACGCAATCTTCCCCGCTAACAAGATGTCCCAATTTAGTTGCCGGCCCCGCCTCCGCATCAGGCCCGTTTTCGCCGGGAAAGGCTGTCCTTCCGGACCGTCTGTTGAACGAGGTGCATGCCATGGACTCGGAGCTCTTCCGGTGGCGACAGAGCTTGCCAGTAACAGTACGCTGGACCGATGGTGCCCAAGTCACCGGCTACCCGTCGCCCGAGCAGCATTCCTTTTCCAACGCACCGTACCCTGCGCCCGGAGAGGTGGTGATGGAAGGCGTCCAACAAGCGGCGGGGTCGATGTTTTACACCAGCCCCCCGGGCATCATGGCACAAGACATGACTGGGGTCATGCTTCAAGGACCGTCGTTGATCGATAGGACCCGAGGCGTACTCGATGCGCTGCTGCGCACTCGGTACTGCTACCTGAGGTTTTTGATATACCGCCCTTTCATCTACAGAGTCCTCCATTACGAGAGGATAACGGAGCAAGACCAGGCATCTGCTGCGGAATGTCTGCGGGCGTGCCTCCTGTGGCCCATAATTTCGCATCCGGCTTGTCGCAACAAACGCCTGATAACCTGTCGCTTCTTCTGGTCGCACAACTTACTGGGCATTCTCATCATCTTGTACCTCTCCACCAAGAATGACAGGCTGAAAGCCGTTCGCTCGTCTTTGGGAGAGGATTTCGAACATGATGCGGAGACGACAGTCAGCCTGTGCATCAAGTGGATCAAAGATCTCAAGAAGGTCGATGCCTCGGCGGAGTGGTGCTGGTCTATAGCCAGAGCTCTGTATCCTTTGCACGACGACGAACGAGTCATTACGGACACCGGGCACTTCTGATGGCGGAGAGAGGACTGCGTCGTGCGATTGACGAGTCCGGGGGTGGCCCGTCACCGCGTCACCGATCCCGTTCGGGGGCGGGCAAGATCATATCAGGCAACATGTGTGGACAGAGAGTGGACCGATGGAACTTTGAACGAAACGAAATACCAGAAAAAAAGGCCAAAAGAGTGCAAAAAAGGCATGAAAAACAGCAAGTCATGGTTGCGTATGACTATCCCCTGGATGATGGCGATGCAGACCGGTACATGGAAATCTATGGCGCTCGATATACCATTTAAACCCCCCATGAACATAGAATAGTCATCAAATCATAGACGGCGCTTTTCACGGAAGCCAGAAAACCTCGTTGAGATTGGATCCTCTTTCGCTGGTCTCTCACATGGTGGATAGTTCCACTTAGCGGCAACGACGGCCGATGCACCCTGCGTCCCTACCATGGTGGCCGGCTGCTCGCCCAACTCTAGAAACATGGCAGTATTGCCGGCTCTCAGCCACGGTGTGAAATCAGATCCGGAGGGTTCTCGACGGTGCATGGAGGGGCTCCAGGCTCCCACAGCGAACGCCGTATAGGGGCAGGGTACCTAGTTGTCCTTCCTGGCCGGCGACCTTGCCAGCATGCATTCATCATCGACACGAGGAGACGATGTACCTCACGGCATCGCCCATCAGCGCGGACCGAATCCCGCGTTCCGATTTCACGGGCCGATCTTCCCCTCGAGCCCCTGAGCTTGGTGGCGCCGTGTAGCTTATGTTGCTGATCGACCGTCGCGAGGCCGGTACATCCCAGTCCGCCACGGCGGTAGATACCAGCGTCCTAGCAGACATGGAGTAAGCTACGCCGGAGAGGGCTCGATCTCAATCCAAAGACGCAAGACACCAAGGTTACTAGCTCGATCTTGGAAGAGAGACGGGTTAAGTGGTGGTGACGGGATGTTGCTGTGTACATGAAGCACCACCAGCAGACGCAGCCAAGTACTACTACTGCCCCCCCCCCCCCCCCCCCCCCCCCGGAGCTGATCGAGATTTACCTAGTGCGGGATTGCGAGCGCCTCTCAGCCCCGGGGCCGTGGGATGCGTGGTTGGGGTGAGAGAATCGGGATAGTGCGGGCTGCTGGGAAGGGATCGGGCGTGCATACCTACACTAGGCGCGTGGGGAAAAAAGTTGACGTCCGTATATACACTCACGCCCCTCTATGAGAGAGACAACATCGCTCGTGCGAAGAGGGGAATAACACAGTGGCGGGAACGTGCCAAAGCGGCATTGGCTTCGTCTTGTGGTGGAATGGGAGGTGGCTTGGACTCGGTCCATTGTTCCTCGTGTTTACTCGACTCTCTCGCTTTTTTCCCTTTCTCTTGTTTAAACTACCCACCCCCCTCCCCTCCCCTTTTCTCTCGGCCGAAACCAAAAGGTCTTTTCCGTATCAAAGAGACAAGAGTCAGATAGGTCAAGGTGATGAGCCAACAGATCCATGGTACGGTGTTGTTTCTTGACCCGGTTCTCTTTTCCCTGTTCGCGAGCATTATGAGAAAAACGAAACAGAGTCCCCGTCGCAAAACCGGCGCGTGGCCCGTTGCGAGGTCCATGTGCAATCATCTCCGGCAGCCGTGGCCGTGGCCCCCAAAGCCATCGGTGATGCCCGAGGCGCCTCGACCACCCGTCCCCCCCGAATGCCATCATCGCTTGGCCACGTTGGCGCACCGAGAAACGCTCGGATGGACAAGGGAGGGATGGGGGAGGCTGGTATTAGTGTATGAAAACTTGTCGTAATCCAGTTGTCAGTTGTCAGCTGTCAACTAACGGTATAAGCGCACTCGAAAAGCAGACTTTTATTGAATGCTTACTCCCTCTCCACTGTCCGAGGACGGACCCGAGCTCGACGGTGTGACGACGGCCCTCCTGCAATGCTATCAATGCCATGATACGAGGTACCTACGCCGCAGCTTACACAAGTTCCTAGGTCAAGCCACAGAAGGCTCTCGTCTCTCCCTCGACTTGGCGCTATGGACCGCGCTGGTCGGTATGAGGCGCATGAAGTCCCTGCAGCGGGCGCCGCTATCGAAAGTACATGCAGCGCGCGGCGCACCTGGGTCCGCGGCGGCAGGACGGGCGCGGGCCGGCGCTTAGGTCCGCGCCTTCCGCCCTCGCCGCGTTTTCGTATCTTCCCTACTACACGTGTATGCGCCATGCGCCGCGGAAACACATATATGGTTGGAGTGAGCCGTGTACACCACGCACAAGCAAGAGACAGCTGTCATCCGTGTGACACGGATGTCTCTGTTGCACCTACGTCGAACTAGTAATACGCGGGACCAGTGTCATCTTCGAGTTGTCGACTACCAACACGAACCGCCTGGTTGGGCTGGTCCCCCCCCCCCCTATTGCGTGCCGCAACTGAGACATGCATCGTCAATAGCCTATCTGTGTTGCTTTTCCCCCGCACCCTCAGGGCGTCCACGGACTTGGTGCCCTTAAAGGTGCAGCATACAGCAAGAGACGCACATGGGTGACGGTTCTATGTAGTCTCTGCCCAGCACGCCTTCCCGATGCGGGCCCAGAAAACCGTCATAATGCTCCGGAGGGGAGCATCAGGAAGAAAACGGCAGTCCGCATACGGAACGGAACGGTGCGCATGTTGTGTAGTAGTTTACGGCTCCCACCTTGGCCCTCGGCCTCCAAGGTTTTCTCGGGCTGTTCTTGGCCCGGCTCGGCGTTCCGCCGGCCGATTGATCGGGAATTGGATCTGCGAAAGCGACTCAGACGAGGACGGAGATCGGAATGAAGCCGCGCGGCAAGCATCCCATGTCTTCCCGGTGCCTGCCCCGAGAGAGACGAACGACCGAGTCAGGACACATGTCCAGGTTCGTTCAAGCTTTGCGTTGCTCGACTCAAGGTGGGGGAGGCAGGAAACAAAAGTAGTTGAAGGGATGGATGGCGTTTGTGCTGGGAACCATGAGGTTTGTGATACATCCACAAGACAAGCCTACCCAAGACGTCTGTCTACCTAGAGGAACGTGGGTGATCAACGACAGGTTCGCTGGTCACGTCTCTCGGCCGCCGCGGATCGTCAAGAAGCAAGGTCGGGACTCAGAAGGGGTCCGAGCATCGTGAGACAGGCAGCTCGTGGCTTCATGTTGTTGGTGCCCGGGAGTCTGAGCCCTCTTCATTCTTTCAGAGACAGCCAAAGTGAGGCGTGCAATCGGGCTGCGTGTCTTGGTGGTGCCAAGGGCGCATGTATAATAGATGGCTCCTTCTCTCCCGCGATCCCAAGTCTCTGGAATTGGGGGACGGGAATCGGAGGGGAATGGAAGGGAGAGTGAAGATCGGGAGGGGTGTTTGGGCCGCATGCGGACGGGCCGCTTGGCTGACTGATGGATCTTGGATCTTGTAATAAGGTGCTGACTTGGGGGGGGGGGGGGGATACGTGCCTTCCAACCATCTTGCACGTTCTTGTCCCGCCTCACCCGAGAGCAGAAAATGCGCCGATTGTTCTCATCCGGAGAAACCGCGAAGGGAAAATAGAGTGTTGCTCCCCTTGGATCATCCGTACACGAGACAAATAGTATTGACCAATAATCCAGACAAGCGAGCGCCACGCGTCCGCTGAAGGGCCTGTGTGGGATGTTTTTTGGACGATGTTTCAGCGTCCCCTCCCCCTCGCGATCAGACGCCGCGGCAACCCAAACAAAACGAACGGCACGTCACCGAAACGGGGAACGGGAAACGGAGAAAAAAAAACAGAGGGGGCAAACAAAACAGCAAACATCGGAGATGCCGGCGGCGTGTGTGCCCGCCCCCGGACGACATCAGAATTCCCCTCCCCGGAACCGTTCAGTCCCTCTCTCCCAGGCCACCCTACGAACGCAACGGCCAACAGACCGCCGCCGCCGCAAGCTGGCCCTCCGGTTCTTCCGGGGGAGGCGGACGGTTCTTGCTTTTGACCTGGTTGACCCTGCCTTGGCATGCACGTTAATAATAAAAATTTCCCTCTGCTGCCTGCAAAAAATGAAATCTCCAATGAACTCCAAAAAGTTTAAACCTTCGAGAGTCAAAAAGAAGACTAATGACCCCGGAACGGCAGTGAGCTGGCCAATCAGCGACGCCAGATGCTGGCGATGTGACCTTATGATTGGTGATTGGCCTGAATTCATCAAAAGAAAGTGTCCTTGGCCAAGGGGCCCTGTCAACTTTCTCCCGAGGGGATCACTACATAGTACGGGGTTCCCTATTGTATGGGAAATAACGACTGGTGGCGCGCGCATTGGGCACGATGGCTGGAATGGGCGTGAGCTCATACCAGACCTCTGTCACCCTACTCGCGCACCAAGTTAGCTGACCTGTGGAAGTTTCGAAGCCTTCCCCTCCTTGGTGCGTGCGGAACTCGTTCTTTGTCCCTTCTCCTCCTCTTGTCCGTCTTTCCCTCTCCTTCCTTCTCCCGGCCGAAACATCTATGTAATCATCGTCTTCCCATCAAGGCACGCTCAAGCTTTCTTCTCCCTCGCACGCATTCTCCCGTCTATTCCAGCAAACCGAGCGTCTCGTGCTGCTGACCCGAGCCGACTCCATCATGAGATTCGCTGCCGTTGCAATCGCTCTCGCCGGACTTGCCGGTGCGCAAGTCTCGCAGCTCCCGGCCTGCGCGGTAAGTCGGTCCTTTTCCTCCGTCATGCGTCCTCTTCATGCGTGCTTCGCTTCCTTCCGTGCTGTGTTGCTCCGTGGACTGACCCTTCCCGCGCCTCCTGCAGCAAGAATGTGTGAACAAGTACACCACCACCAACGCCATTGCCGGGTGCAGCCAGCTCGACATCAAGTGCATCTGTTCCAACTCGGGCTTCCTCGACGGCATCGCCTGCTGTCTCGCCGCCGCCTGCCCCAAGGCCGACCAGGACTCGGCCGTCAAGTTTGCCAAGGACATCTGCACCGGCGCCGGTGTCTCCGTACCCGACCAGGTCGTGTGTAAGAATGCAACCGCCTCCGGCACCGGCACCTCTGGCACACCGGCCGCCGCTACGAACACACCGAACGCTGCGCCCACCACGGGGTCCTTTGCACTCCTGAGCGGCTTGGTCGTTGCTTTGGCCGTCTTGTAAACCTGAGCTACCGGTTTCCCGACACACGCACATACAGTCTCTGGTGTTGATGATTTGGGTTTAAAAAGTGATGTCGTTGGGAGGTCTCTTCTTTTCTGGCGGTTTGCCTTCTCTGTCACTTGGATAGGCGTTGTAGGTTCCGGAGGTGTCTGGTGTCAACTCCTGGTCCGTATGTACTGCACAACCGCGCCGGGCTGCACACGGTGTCTCCCAGGACGAGTTGTAGTCCTGCGATGTGCGAGAATCTTGATGGACGATGAATGTCAGTCGCTACAGTAATCAATAATTTACAGCTTTTCATGATACTTTCTTGCCAGGTGGTGTGTCACTGCAAGACACGCTGCGCCACAAGTAGCTGGACGCCGGGCACTTTGGTGATATCTGGGTGATGTCAAAACACCGAAAGCTTTCGCATCTCCCGAGACGGGCCGTGCAGGATTCGGCAGGGAACAGACGGAGGAGCTCGGCAAAATAACGGACGAGGGAGCCGTTCCCGAGTCGGACCCTTGGACCCTGGCCTTACATCACCCATCTGCCGATGTGCTCCTGCTACACGTGCATGAAGGGATGCCCGTGAGTCTCAAACCGCCAGTTCACGAAGCCTCAACTCCTTGCCATATGGCCAGTTTGGGTTTTTCAACGAACCTTCTCCTGCATCAGCTACGCCAAGATACCCAGGCATTTCCCCCAAACAGTCTCGGGCCTCTCCACAGCCTCCCTGCGGAGAGGCCCGAGGACGTGCGGGGGAGGGATCATTGCGCGCGAGACTTGACGAGAGTCTGCCCGACAAAAGTCGCGAGCTCCCCCTGTCAAGTTGGGACGTAGACAACCGACTTTCAACAGCAATGAAGCTGTGCACAGCGATAATACGGGCCGAGCTGGCAAAAGCCTGGCAAGACCTCGGCCTCGACACGCCGACAAAACTGCCGCCCATGACCGAATGCAAGCTTCGCTTGTATGTATAATGTCGCGCAGGGCGGACGTGTCCTGTTCGAGGCTGTCTCCGTAGTGTACGTTGGCTGTGTACCATTAGAGGCGCGGACCCCGATCATGAGGCATCGATAGCCGCGTCATTTGCCATGAGGCTCTCTCGAAAGCCGGGCGGCCCCGTCCACGCCACAGAGGTTCCTTGTTCACCGTCTCCGTCGTTCGTGAGATGGGATGCTGCACCGACGCTGGATGGAACTGTAGCAACCGTTTCGATGCAAGTCGATCGCCCCTCCTCTCCGATACCACAACTCCATCACGGATTCGAAGAAACCGGCTCTAGTGGCCAAGGGCCCCGCGGCAAATCCCACAGCTTAGGCGGCTGCGGAACGGCCTATTGTCCGGCGCAGCCGGAATGCCATGTAACGCACAGAACTCCATCGCCGTCCTGGTCTGGGCCCGGACTTTGTGAACCATGCCGGTCAAAAGATGGTCAATCTGCACATGAAGCCATACGATGACAGGCAGCGTGAAGACCAGGAAAGAATCCCGTCTGTTTCGACCGACCGGGGTGGAGGCGACTAGTCGTCACTGCCACACTGCCTTCGTATAGACATCCCCCACCCGGACTATGAAGGCCTTGGCACCATCCGGTTAGGCGATGGCCGTCTTGCTGGTTCGAGGTAGCGGACGGCGGGAAAACACCACGGCCTGAGCAAAACGGGTGTCGCCGCGTCTCGCGGCCTCGGTGGACACGTTTTCTCGTCGTCCTCACAGACGAGTTACGGGTTTCCGCATTACTTGAGCCAAAGTCAAACGTCGACTCGATGCGGCTGGTCGCTGGCGCCCCCACAGCGGCGCCCGCCTGGAGCAGGGATACTCCCCACGTAGACGCAGATGATTGCAAGAGCCGCGCTGCCACGCAACTCTGACGGCTGCAGGCTGCAGGCTGCGGGTCCGGCCTGACAGGAAAGCCAGGCCGACAGGCGGGAAGAGGCCAGCCAGCATGCAAGTAAATATGTCAAACTCCTCGTCAATTGACTCGGCGTCGGCGGAGTGGGCTGTCCCAGAGGATTAATGTGGTGTGGATCGGGAAGGTGTACGTGCGGACGGGTAGCGTGCCCCAGGTTGAGGATGGTTCATTTTCGGTATCCGTAGTATCAGTCGTCGACTGGGCCAAATCTGGCCGTGGCATGTCATTTTCGCGACTGTGCGCTGACTGCCCACTTTCACCCATCGTCCTGTCCCGTGTAGAACTGTGATATCGACGCAAGGTTTCGTATTCCGGACATTCAGGCCTCCCCTAGAGGTTAAGCGGGATGGAGACGGTCCCCCTTCTCTCTCGCTCAGTATCCACAAGGCAAACAAGGCTTCAACGACTAGCAGTTCCTGCGAGGCTCTCCACCTCCTGTCAGAGTTTGCTGGGTCTACCCAGGTCTTCTGTGCTTGACAATGCCCCTTCTAGTCGCTGGTTGCGAGCAGGGTGGGTGGGGAAGCAGAGACCTCTGCCATCGGGTACCTGTCAGGACGGGCTTGGAATTGCCATGATTCGCCCCAAATTCGATTGATGTGATCATCCAGCTCTGCCAGCCGCCGCGTAGAGACGAGACAGGGACAGGGGCCAGGGAGATCAGATGAGGAATTTGGGGTTACTGGGGTGTGAGGGACGACCGAAAAGGACTGGGAAAGCATAGCTGCACGGCGCTTTGACCAATTTGAAGTTGGTGTGAAACTGACGGTGGGTTTGTCTGCGAACGCTTTGACACTTGACACTGCATGCTGCTACTGGCCGGTCCTGCAAAGGCAAGGGGGGAGCAGTAGCTCGCCGAGGCGATGTGAGGTTGACGAGACGCAAATCATGGGTGGTGGGGTGATGAGGTTGGTTTGGTCAGCAGGTGCCAGATGCATGGTAATCGCAATCCAATCCTTGAGTAATCCTGACTTACATCAAAACTGAGGTTTGTTAACCGAGTCTTTTGCTTGAATCACCAGACCACAGTCGTGTCGCAACTTCTTGTCTCGTCGCAATGGCTTGCAACGGTAGAGTTCGTTCTCCTCGAAGGAACAAAGGGGTGGCTGGACCATCGTTCGCGCGGCAGAGTTAGCGCGGATCGAGTAAGATCGACACGGGCGTGCCTGTGCTGAGCTGACAGGGGCTATCAGGCACAAGTTGCTTCTTGGATGGAAACTGTCTCCGTCAAGGTTTCCAGAAGTCTTGCTGGGCGCATCTGTATCCGTACATACGGATAACGTTGCTGAGATGGCTTCCGTATGCTTCGCAGTGAGGCAATCTTAAAGGTACCAGCAATACTTGCGCCTTCGTCGAAGAACGTATAGGAATGTTTCTGGGATCCAGTAGGGTCGTCTTCAGAAAGCACTCCCGTAGCCACAACTGTCATGTTTGAGTTTCTGCGGGGACTTGCGGGCGCCCGATGTTCCCGAGGCAAGCCAGTCCGATGGTCCGGGGCTTTCCGGCTTCTATCCGCGACAGCTTCGATCGTCCTTCGCCTTTTCGTTTTCCAGACTTTAGTGTTGGCAGCTGCAGCCTGGCATTACCCCAGCTGGAACGCCCTTTCATCTCGCAAAGTAGCTGCTTTGGTGTCTTCAGTTCGAGGGGTGATATCTCGTTGTCCTGAACGCCAATAAGAACGTCAAAATGTTGAGCGTCGGAGGTCAAGGCCGCGTCTTCCCTTCGAATCCCGGCTCAGGCATGCGCATGTTGATGATCATGTGGTGTCGATGCTCTCGCGAAGAGATCGCGGGCTGCGGAGATGACATGCTGCAGGGTCAGGAACCTGTCAAATGTCAGCCACCCCCTCCCGACATTGGCGAGGGTTCTGCATACTAGATCTAGAGTCTGTCGCTCAAGATTTTGGCAGCTCAACCAAAAGCTCGGCAACGCTGGTGACAGTGGTCGCCCTCGCACTGGTACAACTCGACCCATTGTAACCGTCCCCACCCAAGGAAAGAAACCCCGTCCCATGAAGCCGGCGTGTGTGCCGGCTAGGCCGTAGTCAAGTGCAACTCGAGGTTGTGGGCGGACAGTGAGAGCGCACGCCCCATTGTGTGTGATGTGTGCTGTTTCGGTGTGCGGTCATGTATTTCCCCGTCTCTTTCTTCTTCTGGACATGACTCCGATCTCGTTCTCAGTGATGAGATCGACTTGCATGACGGGCTACGAACCCTGCCCAGGGCCAGTTTTTCTGTCATGTCCGGGTTGCAGAAAGGAACTTCAACCCCTGTCCGGGATGTACCAGCATGAAGAATACTACGCAACAGCGGATCGATTCGAGCTGGCGCGCAAAAGCCCCGAAACGAGAGCCTCAGAGGCAAGTCGACTCAACATGGGCTAGAGTCAAAACGTCTTTGAGCAGTAGTGTCATCTCAAGTTGAAGCGGGACGGCGTGCCGTCCAGTCTTGTTGTGTCCCCTGTGTTGAGAAGCTAGCAAGACCGCAAGCTTCCGCCAGGAGCCCAGATAAGGTAGAGGCTACTTCCTAAACGACGAAGAGAATGACGTTCGCAAGTCTTGTCCAAAGCGGCGGCGGGCTGTCGTGGGGGGTCACCAAGTACCTGGAGTATGTAGGTACTTGCAAGCGACTGGTCCGATCGTCCGTTGTGCACAGGCCTGCCTAAGACAGCGCCTCTACACTATCTGAGCGGTTGTCAAGCGAGGTTAGGGCGGGCTGAAAGACAGCTTCTTTTTTTTTTTTTTGCCTTGTGTTGTGTCGTAGAAGCCACGCAACGTAGTGGCTCTGGAGATGCTGCCGCATGGCGCATATTTCGGCGCGGTGGACCTCGCAGCATGTTCCGGGACTGGCTTCCGAATACCGTGGCATTCATGGAGGCGAGCATGCCAGGCCGAAAATAGCCTGTTGGTGATGCGAGGGACGGGACGAGGGTCTAAGCAGGGCGTGGGTATGAGTACAGGCGAGGGCGTGGAGCAGGTTGGCTGGTAGGGGGTCAGTGAGGCGCTGAAGAATCGGACAGTTCAAGTGCTGTAACATAAGATGACCTGTGTTGACTAGTCGGTGATACGATCCATAGGTATTAAATGGCATGCTATTGAGCTCGGCGCGCGCGGATGTCGTACTTTCGTATGTGTGTCGCAGACGGACGGCCCTTGCGGGGGTGGCATTCTGGCCAATGTGACAGCAACGGCATCTCAATGGAATTGCTGCCGACCGACCATTTCAAGATGCCTGTTCGGGCTCTGCCTGACCGAGGAGCGTTTTTTCGAGTGCTTGTGTTGTTGATCGCGTCTGGACCGATTCCCGTTCTGCGCATCTGGGTTGTAACTTGTAGTATTATTAGATCACACCAACGCCAGTTAGGCATTGACAAGTTGGAGAGCTGTTGCATTCAACGCTCACCGGATCTGGCTCCGATGTCCAGTTCATTGGAGCCCGCGTGCCGTTGGATGATGACAGGAGAGGTGGGGTGACCCAGGTGGCCTGTGCGGGCGGCAGATGCCTGTGTCCCACCAGTCGAGGAGATGAGGATGTAGGTGGCATCGGGCCGGTGACTGTAAACCCCAAGGGGTCTCCTGACATCGCTGGTGAAAGTCGCACTCCTCATGGCTTTACTCCGTTCGAGCAGGCAGTACGTAGTAGGTAGTATGGGCGTGTTTTCTTGGTTTGAATGCGAGATCAGTCATGGCACGATGTACGTGTAATGAACGTGCCCGGGTCGCTTTGGGCGCGCAAGGGCCTGGGCTTGCGTGAGCAACGGACAGGGATTGGAGAGCGATTCGATTGGAACGAATCAGGAAGAAAGCCAGGGAGGAAAAAAAGGAAAGAAATGGAATGAAAGGAAACAAAAACCTCCAGAGGGACTGTGAGTGTACATGTTGAGCAAGGGCGCGTAGGCAAATCAACGCCAAGGATGTGATGAGGTGTTGGGATAGGTAGTCTCCGACTCTCCGTAGATGGGATTGGGTGATAGAGGCGGCTTTTCCCTTGTGTAGGTGTGGGTTAAGTTGTGCTTGGACCCCGAATCGACAGGTCGGAGGTGGTTGCGGTCACGGTCGCGGCCGTGGCTGTTGATGGGAAGACGAAGAAGGAGAAGGGGGTGGTGAGGGTATTAGGCGGTGGAGAAGCCGGCCCAAGTCGGGCGGCGATTCTCCGGAGGATGCACGGCATCGAGGGTAGGTCCCACGCTTGGAAGGCACGGAGGAGGTCAGAGGAACGGATGGTATCGGAGCTGGCAGGAATGGACGAGACTGGGTGGATGCTCGTAATGCTACAAGGGAAAGAGAAAATGCAATCAATAATCAACGCCCGAGGTAAGTCACCCAAGATAAGGCGAGAGCGATGGGTTGGTCAATACCTACCTAGGTTGTTTCCGTTTCTTTCTTTTCCGGCTGACCTCCCGCCCGCAACTGCCCTCCTTCCCCTTCTCCTTCCCCCGAGTGTTTGGTGTTGGAAGGCGAGAGAGACGTCGGAGGAAGGAGGTCGGAAGGCGGTGTAAAAGGGAAAGAACGAGGCAAACAAGACAGACGGACACACTGTTTCCCACACACACACACACACACACAAACACAGACACTCCAACAAACACACATGCCCCTGCCGGCAAGTACGGTACCGAGGGGAGCTGGGGAGCTTAAGCTGTCTTACCTTTTCTTACCTCACATCTCCGTCGCGCCCTTCATTTCTTTCTGGGCCTCGTCAAGCCCAAGCCCAAGCCCAAGCCCAAAACCAAAAACCCGACCCAAGCTCCAAAACAAAACCAATATCCGACGCTTTTAATAGCATGTGCTGGGCGAGAGCATCAAGCTGAGGGTTACCAAATTCCGTGTCCGTCATGGGCGTGAGGGTGAGGGTGAGGGTCGTGTATTATGTACGGATACCCAGGTGCCTACCTACCTTGCCTGCCTTAACTCCCCTAACAGCTAACAGGACGGGACCTGTACCTGAACCGACGCCCTACACCGACGCCCACCCCCCTTGAAGGACGGGCTGATGGGGTCCACGCCTAGCTACCTAGGTAGTGAACAGTAAGTAGCCTGTAAGTACCTAGGTAGTGTACCCAAGGCACAGGGTACCCACTCCGCGCTGAAGACAAAGCTCGTCTGCACCTGGCACCTGCTAGGTACTGCCAGGTAGCCCGTAGGTGTGCTGCAGAATCCGCTCGGCAAAGCACCTCGAAGCTGCAAGGCGTCACGGAAGAGGAAAGGAAAAGGTGAGAGACCCCTTCCTCCCCTCCCCTTCCATCTACCTGCCTGCCTGCCTGCCTGCCTGTCTGCACCTGCGGCTATTGCTTGCCTCTGCCGTCTAAGCATGGCCTCATCTCGCCTCGCCAGGTCCCTTCGTCGCGTCCATGCTCTACTTGGGTACCTAGGTAGCACCTTATTCAACCAAGTTACAGGTTGAGGTACCATGTATCCGTAGGGTGATGAGGTGAGGGTGGCCAGTCACCTTACCCTGACCCAACTCGACCCTCAACCACCAAAACTTCAAACCCAGACACCAGAGGCAGAGGCCGACTGACACCCTACGCTGTCACCCACTGACATTGCTGCCGGCGTCGAAAGCCGCTGCTGGTGGTGGTGGTGGTGGCGGTGGTGGATATGACGCCGCCTCGCGCAAACCTTGAAGCCGCTTCCGCCGCCGCTCGACAATCCTCGTCTGGGTCGGGTCTCCCGCACGAAAGCAACGACCTCCACCTCCGCCCAGGCGCGTCTATTCGTCCATGCGATCAATAGCTTCTACCATAGTACGCCGCCCTGCCTGCACAGCTGCTGCTGTTGGATGCCCTGCTGCATCAACGCTTAAGCGCACACAGGCGAGGCAATGTCGAGCACCAACCACCGAGCTGTCTGTTCCGCCGACCTCAATCGACACGAGCGTCATGCCCGCCGGCTCCGTCTCCAACGTGCCCTACTCGTACCGCGGTGAGGTACCTACTTGCCTAGCCATGTCGCCCATATTGTCATTCAAATAATGCGATGCAAAACGAATGCGCTCGGATCACGCTCTCACCACACCAAGTCGTCCTCTCCATCAGGTTGGCAAAAGCAAGTCCCACGCACACACGGCACGGAGAAGTTAGAGGTGGGGGGAGACACACATACACACACACAGAGAGAGAGAGAGAGAGAGAGAGAGAGAGAGAGAGAGAGAGAGGGAGAGAGGCAGAAAGAGACAGAGAAACCCTGGTTACCCCCGAACAAAGACCTCCCGCCCTGACACCTCGCCGCGAAGAGAGACCTTTGCTTGCTTGGTCTTGTCGGTGCGCTGGCAGGGATCCGCCATCTGTACTGGGATGCTTCCTGCAACTACAGCGACGGCTCTACGTCTCTTGGGACCAATTGTTGTCCGCCGCTACGCTGCGAGGCGTCTGTGTGCCCAGAGACACTGTTACTACGCTGCGCTTTCCCGGCACACACAACACACGCGATGAAGGAAAAAGAAAGCCATCTCGAACAAGGGTTACTCGACGCCATCTGACGTCTGTTCTCAACCGCGGTCCAACACAACCATGCCACCAAAAAAGAAGCTGCTGCTGCTCTTCGTTTCCTCAGAACATCAGCTTCTGACCAACCAGCGAGGTTCAAACCAGAGCCGATCCGCGGTCCGCCGCCGGCAGTGACGCCCTCCCTTGCCTCTCTCGAAACTCGCTCTTCTCTCCCCTTTGTCTCCTTTTCTCTCGCTTCTCTGAGCCTCACCCAAAAGAAACAACCTCGAGCCGTCCACTACGCAGGCGCCGCCCGGTTTCCTCCCCCGTCCGGAAAGGGTAGCAGGTCAGGCCAATTCGCAGTCAGCCAGTCACCAGCGCCTCTATTCGCCAGCGTCGGCCTCGTTTGGTGCCTCCCCGAATCCTCGTTCCCTAGCGTCCCGTCAAGTGTCTATCACGGGTCCAATCCCTGAGGGCCAGTCCGAATCAATCAATCCAACCAGAATTTGGAGCTGGCCAGCTCTCCTCCGCCGGCACCACAGCAAGCAAGCTCGCTCGATCCCCTGGACTTTGGCAGGCTGTCCCTGAACCGGTAGCCCACCGTGGAACCTTTCCTGCCGTCGGCAGAGGGCGTGACGATAGCGGATTTACCTTGCAGATGCCACGAGGTGTGCAGTTAAGACCAGGGTCCTGACACCTCCCCCCATGTATCCTTTTTCGTCCCCATGCCCCCGTCCACTGTCAAAGCCCTCCATCGCCTGATGGGGGAATTTCCCACCTTTCCCACCAGTATCCACTGTCACAGACCTGGACCTCGCGAAGCGGAGAGACCTCAACCCTGGACCTCGTCGTCCGTCCGTCCTAACGACCGTTTTTCCCCCTTCGACGCAAGCGCTTCCGTCATGGCTCAGACATGGACAGGGTAGCTCAAATCCGTTCGCTTTCTGCTCAAAACCAATGCTTTGCGCCTTGCTATCCCTCAAGGTACTCGCTGCACGCCCTGGCCCTTTGCTGTCTCTCCCTCCTCGTCTCACTCATATATATCCCATCCAGCCTCGACCGACCATGCGCGTCCGCTTTGGCACAAGTCTCTCAGACGGTTAAATACAAAAGTCGCCCTAGCCTCGGATACTTCTTTCGAGACGGCCTGCTCTTCTCTTCTTTTATCACGCCTGTCGTCTCTTCTCCCGCCATCATCCGTCTGTTCTGTACAACTTCGGATCCTTAGGCCGAGTACTAAGAAGCGTACACCCTAGTCCTCTACCCACCACCACCACCACCACCACCACCGCCACTACTACATATAAACACCGAGGCATGCTTTCACTTGAGAAAACAGCTACAATCTAAGCTACGACTTGCACGCCGCCGCCACCGCTACCGTGCCTCTGTACGCCCCTTCACCAAGTCTCTTGTGACGAGCGAACGAATTCACATCTGACGTAAGGATCACCCTGTCTACTGGGACTCATTCCGTGCTTACCATTCAAGCCACAGCCCACAAACCCAACGTCGCCCAACATGTGCGATTTCACAAAGAACTACTACATATATACATCATGTATCGACCCCGGCGCCCATTTCTTCAGAACTTCTGTGGACGGCAACAGGAATCGAACCTGCGGAAAAGGGCCGCATGAGCGATACATCGTCGTCCCCGGCCACTGCCCCCTCTGTGGTGGCTAAGCGGATTGATCGCGCTGGCCGAATTCACTTCTTCCACCTGACGCCCGCTGTCAGGTCTCACACAGCAACATCCCAATTTCCAGCCACTTGTTCCCATGGTTTCCCAGAATAGGGCGGCCCGGGATGCGGTTCCTTGTTGTCACCACTCAACCAAAACGGCAGCGGGGCCAACATTGACGGGACTGCGGGGCGTTCAGGGTTGCAAGTTTCCACCCTGCCTGTTCGAACACTTGCAGGGCTTTGGCCGGGGAGGCTGAATCCAACGAATTCTCGCATGCTTGATGATGAGGCAGATGGAACAACAATACGGCGTGCTGCCATCACGAATCGGGATCCGGGTTGCTGCGGTCTTTGTGACCGATGTTCTCTGCCCGGGTGGGAAGGGAGACGCTCAGGCGCATAACAGAACAGGAGAAGACTGCACGACACAGGCGTCGATGCTTCGAATGATGGTGCAGCGCGTCCTGTCAAACCTTGGCTCTCCAAAAATGAGAAGACGGTATCTGGTATTCGACGGGTACGGAATAGGGTGGACTGCAAAAGCACGAGAGCACAGCAAGCGAGCACTGCACTTCACTGCCTTCGGGGGCATCATTGGCCCTTTTTCTTTCCGTGTTTCTTTTTTCGGTTTTTCTAAAAGCTTGCTTTGGTTTATCACTGGTTTCTCGTTGGCCTTTCCTCACATCTACCTCGGGTTTCCTCCCGTTTTGGCGTCATCAACAGCATAGCGAAGCAAGAATGTATGCATGCTTCCCCTTCGGATGGGCTGGCAAAGCGGTATCACGGCGTCTCTGGGGTTCGGGAAGGTGCATATCAGATTACGCGGTCGAAGTATCATCTCTGTACTATTGGATGGCATATAATGCGGCGGGGATCAAATAGTTTTCCCCCTTTGGGTGTTTCCATAAATCATGACAACAAGAGAGCGTACCGAGTCTATCTGGTACTACTATGCACTGCAGCTTTCAACTCCACTGGCGATCTCGATACCTGCTTGTATCTCTCGATGCCTCTCTGTGTTTCTTTGCTCTTCAGCGGCACGGCCCAGCGGGTGATGTCCTTCTTCCCCCCATCCGGGAGGCGGGCCAGTGCAACCCGAAGCGGGTTCGGCCTGATGCAGGCCAGCGGCGCTGCGGCAAGAGACTGTTTCTGCCTATGTATGTCCTGCCTCGCGTCTCGAAGACGGGTTGCAAGTGTGGGGGTGGCCCAGGGCCGACCAACGTATTCCAATTACCTCTGGCCGTCCGGGGAAGGAGAGAGAGCAGAGCCGTGATGCGACAGAGAGTCGTCCGCCGAAGCCAGGCTCGGTGCCAAATATCAAAAAAGCATGCAGCTGACTGGCCTCATCGACCTGTGCGGGAGCCGTCATACGGCGCAAGCTCGTCTTTGACAGCGGCGAGTAGGTGCAGGCAACCGCATGATAGCCCGCCCCCAACTGGATGGGTGTATAACTGAGCCGCGATATACCCTCCACTCGGGGCGCAGGTTTGTTTGCTTGCTTTTCATGCAAGTGTCGTTTCGACCCCTCCTCGCGTCCCGCTCGTTGCCCTTAGCCGCCGTCCCCCTTCCATGCCTTTCTCTTCCCGTCCCTTCCCTCGGGGGAGAAGAGGGTTCGCGAGGGCGGCGAAGATGACATGTTTGGCGGCGGTTGCGTCGGGAGGATGGAGCTATGGACAGATGCTGACCCTGGCGCGCGAACCTTCCAATCACGAGCTCTTATTCGACGAGCCGGCGGACAACGCCGCCAAATTCATTCACATTGGGTGCTGCAATAGCTCTTGCGACGGCCTCACGATGTTATATTATCATTGAATGTGTGGTATACTGGCTGGCACGTTGGTCCGAAAGCGGTTCCAAAGGCAACCCCTCGTGCACCTTCCGGTCGGTTAGGTCGACAGACGTCCGCCCTGGGGCGAGAGTCGGGGGGATGCAGTCGGATCCCTCCATGCAACGGCAGGCAAGGCAGTCAGACTTTTCGCGCGGCGCGCAAGTCTCTTTTTTCTCGATGGGGTCGTCTGCATGAGTTTCTCCGTGTTCTGTTCCAGGTTGGTTCTGGGCCATGATATCTGTAAGCCTTGTCATCATGCCCCATGGCCTGATCGGCAAGAAGATGCGACAGTCACTGCATCGTGACACATGGCCGCACGCCATCGCCGGCCGGCCGGTCCTCTCTCTCGGCATGCACGAGGCTCAATCCGTTTCTGCTGAGCGAGGTGGCCGCCGCAGTCGTTTGGGCGAGAGGATTGCAGGCTCTTGGCGGAGAGGGCAGCTTATTATCTTGGTTTCGGCCAGAGACATACCTGACGCTCCCACACACACATACACACACACCATATTCGATGGGAGTCGTTCATTATAGCGCAAACGTGACGCAACGGGGACGGCCCCTCGTGCGTGCAGAGCGGGACGGGGTTCGGTGCAGAAGGTCGTCGTCGGGTCGCAGGGAAGCGCCACACTAAGCACTACTGCTGCGAGCAATGCGACGCGATGCGAGCCGGCCACGTTGATGACAGGCTCGGCGTTCCGGCCATGACGGGCAGATGACCAGGCCGATTGATAGCTGGGCTGGGTATGCGGTAGGCCGATCGATAGGTCTGGTGGAAGACGACGGTGGAACTCGCGGGTTTGAGAAGGAAAAGGTTAAATCGATCGCCATTGTCCCCGTACCTTAGTTAACGTACTTTGTAAATGGCCAGTAACGGTCGATCACCATATTTGGCAGCTGCAACTTGCAAGCAGGTAGGTAGGGCGGCGCATCTGCGCGCACACCCATTAACCCCTCCCCCCCCCCCCCCCCCCCCCCCCCCCCCGCCATCGTCGGTGGATGCCGACTCTCGGTGTTGTGCGCGGGAGAAGAGAGAGTGCGTTTTCCGAAGGGGTGAGAGCTTCCGTCGACTGAAACTTTTTTCTTCCCTTGTTCTTTTTTGAGGGGGTTGTGAGGCGACGCGGCATCGGAGAGGAGACGAGACGCTGAAGCAATGGAGCCCATTGGCTTGAGGCGGAGCTCAGGCGAGCGCTGGACACTGGAGCTGGGCCTGGAGCTGGACCTGGAGCGGGTCGAATTGACTTTGACAATAAGTGGGGGAGGCGCGAATCTTAAACGCCTGCAGCCGGGTCCCCTTGGGCCGGAGGGGACCTCCGACGACATAACACACGCCATTGGCTCACCCGTTTTCTGCACCACCTGGTAATATCCGTACAGGTAGGTACGGAGTACGGAGTACCTGTCTAGGTAGGTACCTGGGTAGGTAGGTAGTACTATGTGTACGGATGGATATGGATACCAATGTACCAAGTGTAGTGCAAGTACGGATATGGTGAACAGGTTTCTTCTGTTTCGTTGACCAAAGGTCATATAAGCGGCGTGTCAGTGCCAAGGACCGGGACTATCAAAAAAGGACATGGAAGTGCAGTGTTACAATCGTCCGGTCCGTGTCTTCGGTGCCGAAGGAGCGGCGGCCGCCGTCAGGCCTAGAGTCGACGTCCAAAAACGGCGCCGTCTCCGGGTCCGCACTCCTTCGACGTTGCATCGCCGATACGGTGCGGTGGCCTGACGCCACGCTAGGTACTAGGTAGTGTACACCACCAAGTTCGCCGCGCTACTGCCCAGTTCTGCCCTACGCTACGCGAATCCGTCCAAGGGCGTCCCTGGGCCTGGTATTTGATCGACCCGGCCCTCCGGGCCCGTCACCTGTCGACGCTGTTCCAAACCTCCGGAGCACTCTACTAAACTTTCCGCCCTCCCCGAACCGAGCCAATGTCAATGTGGCCGGCGGCGAATTGCGACTCCGAGGAGGGGTTCCTCCTGGCTGCTTGTCGTCCGCCTCCGGGGTGGACTATCGTACGTTACGGAGAAGTCGAAAGTTGGAAAACCCTCGCCCGCCCTCGCGCACCCACCGCCTCGAGCGGAGCCGAAGCTCGGCATTGCGCCCCGTCCCTGCTCCAGTCCCCGGCCTTGACACTGACGGGCTGCGGTTCGTGACGCGCCTTTTCGACACTCGAGTCTCCTCTGTTTCCATCTATTCTGCCGCTCAGCCGTCCGGGAGCCCATGCCGCCCCTGCTACGGAAGGACTGCAGTAGGACACTAACCGTACGCTATGGCCCTTTTGGTGGGGGAGCACGGCAAGAATGACAGCTCTTTCTCCATCCTCCTGCCAGTCTCCCCTGGAGGCTGAAGGCCGGGGTGCGATGCCGACCTGGTCCCGGCCAGTCTCCGCCGCCTCGTCATGCCACGTCCCCGTCCTGGCGCCGCCGAATGCAACGCTCCGCACCCGTCAAAACGGTGAGCCCAGAGGGAGGGGACTTGGGGGACCCGGCAGCTCGTCGTACGATGCCGACGAGTCAGTCGAATGATGTCAGGCTGAGACTCGTACACCACCGCCTGCTGTGTAGTAGCCTGCTTAGCCTGCTCTACAGCGCTTGACATTTCTTGTTACAGGCCGTATACTCCTAGTGTACGCTGTGTATGGTAGCATCTTGATCAGCCACGATGGTACCATGTCGACGCGACCCCACGTCTGAACGAACCCTTTGATTACGCTCGGGTCAAGGAACCCGAGCACGCGACCTTCTCGCACCTTTCTCAAAAAGCCGGGTCCTGGGAAAAACAGAGAGCGGCCGCCGCCAGCGGCCATGGGATGTGTCAAGGGCCGGCCCATGCTATTCATTCCATACCTTAATTGGACGGAGACGTGGAAGAAACCAGCCGGGCGGCTGGCTATCGACACAAGTCGTTCGACTACCGAGAACCAGGCCCTTGGGAGCCGCCTGCCGAACCAAAGTGCACCAAGAGTTGGATGGCCGATGTGCCGTCCGCCATACCCCATCGTATCCTAGGACAAGTTCTGTTGTCATTGTTGGCCGTTGATCGACAGCGCGGCTTTGCAACACGTGCTGCGGCGGCGAGGCGTCGTCCACGCTTTGACCGTCGGTCAGGGTCTGCCCTTCTGCTTGGACGGTCTAGGGGATCAACCCGAGGCACTACCGACAAGGAGGCAGGCCTTGCTGGGATAGTTGCTCTTCACACGATTCGGGTTAGAAACATGTTTCCAAGGTTGATAGAGACATGAGCGCTGGTAAAGGACTGTGGATATGTGAAAAGGCCTGCCAATACGTCCTCTGTGGTCATTGGCCGCTCTCTTTGATATCGCGACGAGCTTGATGCCCGAGAACACGAATGTCTAAGCAGCGGCGATACCTCCTGCGAGCAAGGGAAGAGGAGCAAACACAGGCCAGGATTTCTTGCCAGGTCAGAAACATCCCTGCCCTGCTTCCCGATCATCAGGTTACTCGCGTTGGGGGTTGCCTATTCTGGGCGCACCTGCCTAGGAAGGTGGAGAGGAGGAAAGAGAAGATTAGTGGACTGACTACGGTCCAGGAGCTTGTTTGATTGGTCTCGTGGCAACTCCGAATCTGGCCAAAGATCTATGTGAGAGCTTTCCCGGGCTGATTTGTGATATGTGATGTTATCGTAGAGCACGTGTATACCAGCCCCCTTTCTCCTGTACTATGTTATGTACTCCGTACGCAACATAACATCCGCGACCAGCTGTATCCTATCACACCCCCGTCACGCTACGACTTTTCCCTTATGTCCGTATCGTCACGGTAATTTACATGCTATCCAAGATGGTATGGTTGGGGCACGTGGAAGAGGCAAAGCGTCTCGTTCAACCCCTTTTCACATCAGGATTGAACACAACACAATTCAAGTCAAGATTTATATTGAGAATTAGCCGCCCCTCGCTTTTGCATTCCAACTTGAAGGCAAGGTTCTCTCTAACACCTCTCATTGCGTAGTCCGGCGAGTGCTGACAACCAAAGGAGGTCCGCCATTGACACTTGCCAAGTGGGCTGTTCTTGCTGTTCGTCGTGAGTCGTGACCCTAGCACCTTCTTCGAAAGCTTTCACGTACTTCTCTTCATCGAGTCGTAAATTCCTTAGGGACCATCTGAGCGAACATGAATCTCTTGCATCAACGTTTGAGCTTATCTTCTTGCGAATTACGCCCGGCAGGTGCGACAAACACAAGACGGGAGGCGGTCGTATCATCGCACCTTCACCCAGTAAAAGATACGCACAAGTCCCAAGTTTCAGCGTGCATCAACTTCAAGTAGACAGCAATTCATTTCAGCTACAAGTTCGTCAATTCTCTCGACGCTAGATCGCAAGGAAGATGTGTTGACATCCATCATGCTTGGATCTGTCGTCTACCCCCAGAGAAAAGAAGAAGAGGCCCTTGCGGCACCCAAAGACCCAGCCCACGTTCGCCTACAGAGCATAGTCATCCTCATAGTTGCCATTATGTCAGTCCTCGGTGCTGGCTGGATCATGCTGAGCTATGCCGTAAGCTCCTCTCGAGATCAAGAACAGACAATCGCTAATGGAGTACGAAGGTGTTTCCCAACCTGCGCTCATTTCGGCACCGGCTCATTCTCGGCCTAGCCATCAGCGACTTCCTCATGGCGCTCAATTTCATTTCCTCGACGTCTCTCAACATTGCCCATCGTTACATTAATGCGCCTTACAACGCCAGATTCTGCAACTTCAACGGCTTCATCGCGCAGGTGTTCGTCATCCAAACCGACTATTGGGTCCTCACCATAGCCGTCTGCACATACTTCATACTCGCAGGCCACAAGAGACCCTCAACCTGGGTCCAGAACCACGAGTGTATCATTCTGCTGATTCCCTGGTTTTTCTCGTCTCTGTGGGCATTCATAGGTCTTGGTGTCGTCGGTTACGAAGATATTGGCGCCTGTGAGTGTCCGCGTGGCTAGTCTTTGACCGAGACTCTGGTCCTCACTCTCGCGATAGGGTGTTGGTTCAAATCGGACTTGGTCCGTCTGCTGGTCAACTTCATTCCTCGATGCGAGTGAATATTCCCCAAGTGGCAAAGAAACGAAGGCTAATTCTCGTTCCAGGGATCATCATAGTCACTATGTTTGTACTATATGCCTATCTCTACGTGGTTCTGTACAAGGCACACGACCGTTTGAGGTCGGTGACCGCCACTCCTGACGGACCCTCATCCATAACTGCGACACCCAACGTGAGTCAAGTAAGCAGTTTACGGGACGACACTGGGGGTCGCTCATTGGTTTCTCTCAGAAGACTCAAGAGAGTAAGTAAGCCTTCTTGCATTCTTCGACGGCCGAGGATTAGCTAACCGACTCTCAACAGATTGCTCGTTTGATGCTGCTATACCCCCTAGCATACGCCGTCATCTGGTCCCTGCCAACCGCGATTCGGATTTATCAAGCAACGGAAAAGGAGTCGGCAGCTTTTGCGTTGCAGACTGTTGACAAAGCCAGCGTCGTCATCCAAGGCTTTGTAGATGCAGTGATCTACGGCATCAACGAGACGTCGCTGTCGAGCTGGCGTGCCCTCCTTTCCCGAAGGACCTATCCTCTTGCCGAAGAATGGGGCCGGCGGGAGGCGTTTTCGCCCTCTCCAGGCAACGAAAGGGCCGGAGCCCCTTGGTCAAACGAAATAGGAAGGCTTGAGCCGGCTGTGTCCAGCTCATCTCAGTCGGGGAGTAGAGAAAGAGATCGACCGCCCGGTACGATTGAGCTGCGAGAGCTGGGAAATGACGCCACACGGATGTAATCATAAAGCATGGCTAGAAGGGAAAATAGGAATGACTTCACGATGCTTCCAATAGGGAACTTTCGCATCCACCAGCGGAACAAGCTCACGGCAAGCACGGAGGCCGAAGAACGGAGACCCATTTATGTTGTAACCAAGTTAATTTTCTGTCGTAGTTGATGCTTGCTTCGGGCGAATGTCTGCCCACAGTACCTGTGGAACACGCCATTCATAACTCATTACCCATCCCACTTCCGGACTGTCACAGTGGATCGAGATAAATTTTGGGACGGAAGCTGTCCTTTCAGTGCTTGTTTCCGGCAGTCTCGGCAACGGAAGCAGCAGGGACGTCCTTGGAGAGCTTGGACTTCCTGACCATGCGCAGACCACCGACGGCCATGACGATGCCCTGGATGCCGAGGATGACGACGAGGGTGACGAGAGCGCCGATGACACCGGCGACGGGGGTCGAGATGCCGTTGGCGTCCTTGTTGGAGCCGCTACCGGAAGCGTCGGCGTTGCCGTCCAGGCCCAGGGCGGACGCGCAGGTGCCGGTCGAGTTGCCGCACGCCGTGCACCACGCCTTGGTGTCCTCGACGGCGAACTGCCTCATCTCGGACACGAACGTGTTCCACGGGAGGACCGTCTCGGCGCGGCCGAAGAGCGGGTACACCGCCAGCGGGTTCTCGCCCGCGGAGCCGTTGGCGAAGCGGAAGCGCACCGAGACGTCGTCCGCGGCGGGTGCGGACGAGGTGGTGTTGGTGACGAGCTCAAAGACCATGGACGAGGCGTAGTCGACGATCCCCAAAAAGTCGGCCGACGCCTTGGGCAGCTGGGCGAGGCCGAAGAAGGACGAGAAGGTGGCGTAGGCGCCGAACTGGATGTTGGTCTTGGTGGACGAGGCCTTGGCCGCGTTCTTCAGGGTCGCGTTGAGGGCCTGAAGGACCTGGCCCGCGAGCACCTTGCCGGCGATGGCGCGGATGGGGTCGCTCTCGTTGTAGGCGAGGTTCCACTCGTGGACGTCGGCGTAGGCCTTGAGCTGGCGGAGGTTCGCGTCGGTCAGGAGGTCCGACGAGGAGATGGTCTCGTTGTGGATGATGGCGACGTTGACGAGGTCGAAGATGGTGTAGGCGTTCTCGAAGGTGGCCTGGGACGGGCCGAAGGTGCCGTTGATGACGGGCAGCAGGGCCTGGTAGAAGTCCCTGGACTCGGCGGCGACGGCCTTGTACTCGGGGGAGGAGAAGTAGTTGTTGGAGCTCACGACGGCGTTTCCGCAGCCGCTGCCGCCCTGGAGCCACTCGCTGTTCTCGGCATCCTGGCTCGTGGCAGCCGTGCTGACGGCATTGACGGGGACGTACTGGTACCCGCCGAGGGGTGCCTCAACGCGGGTGCCGTTGGCGAGGACGTTGACGGTGCCCGCGGGCGGGTAGAGGCCTTGGAGGAAGGCGTAGGCAGAGGACTGCAGGACGACGTCGGTCGGCGAAGTGACGGCGAGCTGCTCGGGACGAACGTCATCGGAGCTGAGGGCCCGGATCTGGGCGGAGGCGTTGGAGCGGACATAGCGCTCGCCGTAGTGGAGACCCGAGGTGTAGACCTCGGAGGCGCCGAGGTCCGTGAACCGGACCGGAGGCCACTTCTTGGCGGTGCGATCGCCGTGGCGGTGGAAGACGTAGATGCCGAGGACGGTCTCGGCGGCCGCCGGAACAACGCCGAGGCCGAGAGCGACGAGGAGCTTCAATTCCATTATCTCGAGAGCGTCCTGGCGAGTGTTAGCGGGATTTGCCCAGCTGCAGGGCAGACGCCATGCTCTTGTGATTCAAATTCCACCGGCTGATGGAGATACTAGCTTGGTTGAAGAGGGGTCTACTCACAGGTTGTTATTGAACTGGCAATTGTCCCCTCAGTGAACTCAGCGAGAGAGCCTGCGACGTCGGTGAACATCGCCTACCCTTGGTCGGACACTGCCCGCCTTTTATTCACCAGCAACCGCTTGAATCTGCACCTCTTAGCTGGCGGAGGCACGTTAGAACTCATCGGCCCACCGTAGTGCGTGCCGGAGAAAATCTCCATCCTCTTCCACTGTCCACATCGAAGGACTTGACCCGCAGCTAGCCCCGAGCCAGTCGATGGCGCGCGATAAAGGAGGGGTGAGGGACGACACTAACCCTGCGTGTCCTGGTAACAGTCATTGGAACTTATCACCGGCCGCACCCTATCAAAGGCAGAGACGGCCCCGGGACGAAGAGGGCTTGTGTTTGGGCAGGATGCGTCAGAAGCAGGCAATTCGTGCGGCCAATTAGTCAAGCGGCCATCGACGTCCCCACTCGAGCTGCGAGCTATCACCTGCAGGTCGAGGGAAGTGGATGCCGGCTTGGCTAGAAAAGCTTGAGTGCGCCGCACCCTCTTCCAGGTTCTTGATAGACGGCGCTAACCAGTTGACGGTGTGTGTTTGGACATCTCCGCTCCGCGGCGCGACTCGGCCTGTCGGCGGTATTCACGTTGACGGGTGATGCTTATGCCTATGTTGCAGTGCCGACAGCCGATGGTCTTGGACAGAGACAGATAAAACGTAAGAAGTTTCGCTTCCAACGCTTAAAAATTCGTACTATTTCGATATCTAACGAATTGGCCGGGTTGGTAACCAACCATTCGACTTGCAATATTCTACCCCTCGTATGTTCGTTTGCAGATTGTCCGCGGGCCTGCGTGGGAGTTCCGCGCGTGTCATTTTGTTGGACCCACTGCCAGAGCCATCAACAGCAGGCTGAGTCACTCCATTCATCACAATGTTTACAGCTTGGACTTCTCCTTGCGCCCGCTTTTCACGTGCTTCGAGATTTCACCCTTCAGGAGGAAGTCTGGGTACTTCATGTCATCGTCGGTTCCCACAGCAAGGGCGCCCTGTCGCCTCCAGGCGCCGCCGTCGACGGGAATCACCTGTCCGTTGACAAAGCTGCCGGCGTCGCTAAAAAGATAGACGGTGGAGTCGGCAATGTCCCGGATGTAGCCCCACCGGCCCTGGGGCACCACGGCGTCGGCCTTGGACTGGTCGGCCTTGCTGCTGGACAGCCGCTCCATGCCCTCCGTGTCCTTGATAGGGCCCGGGGCGATGACGTTGCTCGTCACCCCGTAGGGCCCGTACTCTAGCGTCACGGAGGCCATGAGGGCGTCGACAGCTGCCTTGGCGGCCGAGACGTGCGCCTGCAGCGGCATGCCGGTGTAGTGGAATGTGGCCGAGACAAAGATGATGCGGCCGCCTGACAGGCCGTTCTTGCTGGGAGTGGGATTCTTCTTGGCCGATTCTACGAGGTAAGGGATGGTGGCCTTGATGGTGTTGAAGGTGCCCAACACGTCGATGTCGATTACTGCCTTGAAAGCGTTGGGGCTCATGCCGGACAAGGGCGCGATGAAGTTGCCCGCAGCTCCGGCGCTGGCAGGACGTCAGTTCATGAAGCCCTTAACCAGGTCTGAATGATTGTGTCGAACTTACATGACAAAGTCGATGCTGCCCAGCTCCTTGGCGCATCTGTCTGCCGCATCCTGCAGATTCTGGGGCTAGACCGGCGACAAGTCAGTTTCCGAGGATCTCGGGAGTGTGGGGAAGCAACGGAAGTAACCTACATTCCGGACGTCGCAGCCGCCGATGCCGATAACCTTGGCGCCGGGTCTCGCAGTTTCCAGGTCCTTGGCCATGGCCTCCGTCTTTTCGACATTTCGGCCGATAATACAGGCGTTCGCGCCGAGACGGACGAGAGCACGGGTCTGCGCGCTGCAAATGGTTCCGGCACCTCCAGTCACGAAGGCGACTCTGCCGTCTGTCACATGTCAGGGCAGTCATTCGTGATCAGTTGCAGCCAGGGGCTCGTACCGAAAATGCCATCTTTCCACACTGGGCTCAGGTACTCGGATTCGGGAACCGGCATGGCTGCAAATGTGTTTCTGACGTTGATTATCGAGCAAGTGTTGGCCCCACTGGAGATTCTTCTGCGGATTTCCGTCGACGGTCCAAGGCGGATGAGAAGCAAATTCCTGCGACCCAAATAGTTGCAAAGATTCGCAGAGTAACGTAGATGCCGACCGACGCTCCACTAGAAGCCAAAGGTAGAAGCGAAGCGGACCAAAAAGCCAGGTAAATAAATAAGTTAGGTAGGGGGCATCTGATACCGACGGCAGTAGTAGTAGGTTCGCAGCTCGGACGCGGTGGACAAGACGCGGCGGACCTCGGTAAGATGGACGGAGGGCGGCATGCTCCGCACGGTGAAGACAAAATGATTAGTCGAACTTGCTGACGTCAGCTACCTAGGTACCTAGGTAGCGGGATGCCGATGGACCAGGAAACCCATGCGTGCACAGGAGGTGCTGATTGGTGAGGGCGTCGTGGACGGGGACCCGGGGTTAGTGTTCTTTCCCCCAACGGAGCGGACTCTAATTTAGTGTGCCCGTCTCCCCAAGAACGAGCACCATCCGGAACGGCCTTCCGTATTAGCTGCCGCATTCCAACCTCAACACCATGAAAGTTGCACTGTCCTGAGCGCCAGTTTGGCTCCTCGTGAGTTCTGTCAATGATTGCAAGTTTGCCAGCAAGCGAACCTACGGACAACAATGCAATGTCCATGTCACGCCCAGCGACCAGGGCCCCGCTAATCGGATCATACCATCTCAATTAGCCAGTAACCAACGAATGTTGACCTGTAATCATGCCGTCTCCTAGGATCTCATGCAGCGGCTGAAATACGCGGTCTTGGCCCATGAAATCATTGGGCGTCCCAACCGAACGGCTCCAGTAAAAAGTGACCACGCGATTGCTGTTGTAGAAACGGGGCCCATGGTAGCCAGTGTTGCAAAATGGATGTTTTCCACCGCGCAGCCTGCTTCTTCGGGGAAAGATTACACACAGCCAGACGATATCCTTGCTACCAACGTGCATACCTGACCCAGCCAAGGAGAGGGGTAGTACTCCATCCTACGCGTCGATAAAATGGTGACTGCTCGTCGAACGTTGGCCGAAGCGCTAGTTCCCTCTTTGGAGAATGCTTCTTAGGTGGAAAAACTCGAATACGTCAGTTCACGATGTGCAACAACAACGAACACCCCGATCCCGCCGCGGAAGCCCCTGTTATTGTCCCTGATGCCGACGAGGTGAACTTCACAGAGCCTGAATCTGGAACAGCGTTTTCTGACCCTTCTTTTAGGGCTCTGATGACAATGAGTCTCTCAGAGGGGATGTAAGAATGCTTGTGATGTGATATATTTTATCCCATACGTTAATGCTTACAGAACTACAGAGTATTGTGTCGTCGACTACCAGTATAAGTAGCTCGATCCTGGAGGGTCGTCTGGAAAACGGAAGAACATACCACAGATACAAGGAGGGCAGTAAGAGTCACGTGGCTGCCATTATTGACTACGATGGTTTTCTGACGATTGTAGAATATAGCTATCCCAATGACGAGAGAGAAAGTGATAGACTTGGTAGGTCTCGAACTCGTCTGTCTAGAGTTATGCTGAGTTTGTCATCAGACATGCAACACACGCTCTTCCTCCTCACTACTGATGACCGCCTTGGCCTCGCTCCACCGAGTAGCGAAGGCTCATCAGTGAAGCGAGCCATAGACATCGGAACGGGCACTGGCATTTGGGCCATAGATTTCGGAGACGAGCACCCCGAGGCCGATGTAAGTGGCGAAATACTTCCCGGAGGAGGAGAAAAAAGTCTGACTAGACGCGCAGGTTTTGGGCGTCGATCTGTCTCCCGTTCCCACGGCATTGTGCGGCCCTTTTCACACTAACCTGTCCCTGACATTGCTGCTGCTGACTACATCCACCTGCCAGCGTCCCGCCCAACGTGAGGTTCGAGGTTGACGATGTCGAAGAACCTTGGACTTACAGCCAGTCCTTCGATTACATCCACGTCCGCGGGATGACTTCAAGCATCACCGACTGGAAGAGGTTCTTCATTCAATGCTACGAGTAAGCCACAGGCTGCCTGTCCGTCTAGACACCTATCTAACGTATCAGCAATCTTGAGCCTGGCGGCTGGCTCGAAGTGCAAGAAGGGCACATGCGCGCCCACAGTGACGATGGAACCCTCAAGCCCGATTCTTCGATCACCAAGTGGGTCGATTTGCTCGAGGAGGCAGCAGAAAAGTTCGGCCGCCCATTCGCGGACTGCCCGAGCCTCGCGAAGCTGATGGAGGAAGTTGGCTTCCTCGATGTCTCCTTGAAGATGTACAAATGGCCACTCAACCCCTGGCCCAAGGATCCTCACTACAGAGAGCTCGGCGCCTGGAATTACTCGAACTTTATCAAGGGAATCGAGGCTATCACCATGGCTCCGTTTACTAGAGCCCATGGCTGGACAAAGGAAGAGGTCCAGATCTTCCTCATTGGCCTGCGAAAAGAGCTGAGTGATATGAAGATACATGCTTGGATTCCCATGTGAGTTGACGTCTCCTCGACTTGTCATTGTTTGGGCCACGCCCATTGCGCTGTATTCTAACGGGGAATAGCTACGTGATGTATGGAAAGAGGCCTACTGAGGTTTCCAAGTGAGACAGAAGACGCACTGGCGAGGATACTTCTCTCGCCCTTTTTATCCAGATAGTCACCAATGATCGAACCTATTTACCTTCTTCAAGTCTTAGTTCCGCTGCCTGTGCACGTGTTGTGCGCACTTGAGTTAATACCCGACAGCAACCCCGAAATCGTATCTTGCAATTCAAAGATAGTATTAATAACAAAATCAAGTGCGACCAAAACATTGATGACTTCTCATATTACTTGTCTGATCGGGTGTTGGTCGACGGCTTGCTGATGTAAGTGGGCGGAGAGTCAGTATCTATAGGTATCTACAGATTGAACGCCTCCTGACTGCAAGCCACATCACATCAACGTCTAGGAAAGTCAAAAAGCAAAGAACTTCGTTCGAGACGTGCCGACTGGCCACTAGGCCAAATGTATATATATATAACAAGCTTGTACCGAACACCTCGAAAAGTCCAACCCCTGGCCGCGAGTCCCAAGAGCTCTTTGCGTGAGAACAGCTTGAGCTTTGCTTTCCAGTCGTAGGGATAACCTCATCATCCGCCGTCATTGTTTCCGTTTTGATAGGTAGTTCAAGAGACGACGTCAGCTCATAGGTCCCGCCGACCGCGACAGCAAAGTCCTGCCACTCTGTGGCTCATGTACGGCCGCATCACCCGCTTCCCCATACTTACACAATTCCTGCGTTACATGGCCTCCGAGAAAAGACCTGGCTTGCAGCGCCTGGTTTGCCGCTTTTATAGTGATCGAAATGGGCATCCGGCTCTCCAAAGCCCGTTACTTGGACTTGCGTGACGAACTGCGGAGAGAAGCATTCAGTTTGGTTTCGTGAGCTCGCCAGCCGCACCCGTTATACCAGTATCTTGCGAGTCTTTTGATCTCAGAACCGGAACGCCGTGGATTCAGCTGTTCGTTAGGGGAGTCGCCCTCGAAAACTTCGCGAGCGCCAGCCGTTGCTTGAGGTCATTCATCTGCGATGATGAGACATTGATGGTGTAGAAGTAAATAGTTGCGTCCATCCTTGGTATCACATCTAGGTCTTAGGTAAATAGGCTACCTGTGTTGGGGTCGTTTGTCTACAAAGGTCCTCTGTCATTTAATCTGGTTTAAGTATCTACATATTCCGCTCGGTAGATGTGAACAAAGTAGTAAGTTTACCTAGGTTTCCCAAGCTACACTGCTAATCCGCCTGCAAACGAGCGTCTTAATACGAGTTGCCCTCAACCTTTCACGGTACGTCTCTAAAACATATCCCCGTTCATGTTAAGTCTGTTGCATATCCACTCAAAGTAGGTAACGAGGAGTTTACTCTACAACGGGAAATGAATGTTTGAGCTCTGTTCTTCGTGGAAAGGCATCCCCAAGACCCGGCCGAGGCAAGCGGCGTGCCCCCCGAATTATCGTCCATGACCGAGGAAATCTTCTTCGTCCTGATATGCTCAATGGGACAGCTACTGTTCACCATTCATCTCGGCCACTCGTTCGTTGCCCAGAACTTATTCGCTGACGCCCTCCAGCTCGGCAACGGCGAGGCACCGTGGGTAACCGGTGCTTTCCTAGTTGCAAACGGGGTCTCGGTTGTCATCTCCGGCTCCCTCGCCGACTTGATTGACCCGAAGCGACTTGTTCTTGGGGCCTTCGTCTGGCTGGGCATCTGGAATCTCGTTGGGGCATTTGCGGTGGTGCCTAGCCGGTATCCTGTGTTCTTCGTCGCGAGAGCCATGTCCGGCATCGCAGTCGGTATCCTCTGCTCTGCCGCTATCAGCATGCTCGGCAGAGTCTATCGCCCCGGGGTCCGAAAGAACAGGGTATTTGCTCTCATGGGGGCGATGGTTCCCATAGGCTTCTCCATCGGCGCTCTGCAAGGTGGCGCCCTCAGCCGCCACCTCGAATGGGTGTCTGGTTCCACGGCTCTCTTGCCGTCGTTTGTCTCGCCGCAGCAACTTGGTGCATACCGGACCTCAAGAATACTGCCGTTTCACTTCGGGACTTTGATCTTGCTGGGGCTGCGGCGGGCGTTGTCGGCTGTGGACTGATCGTCTTCGGGCTAACGCAAGGGACCCCTACTCGCTGGTCTCCTTACACGTATGCCCTTGTTATCGACGGCGTTGGCTTCATTTGCCTCTTCGTGTTCGGGCGAAGCGCCCTCTCATCGACAACCGCCTTTGGAAGGTTCCCGGATTCATCCCCCTCATGCTGGCCTACCTCCTCGGCTACGGGGGGTACGCCGGTGCTTGGCTTTCCCATGTCGTTCGCTTCTTCCTCACAGTACAACAGCGGTCGCCGATCATGACCGCAACCTCGCTGCTCACAGTTGGCATCAGCGGGATTATGGCTTGATGGGTGGTTTCGAGGCTTCTTCACGTGGCTCCGGGGCACTTCATTCTCATGGGAAGTATGGTGGCATTTTCTCTAGGGCCATGCTTCTTTCTGCCTCAGACGGCTAGGACCTCTTTCTGTGCGCTCCCTTTCCCAGGCTTCGTCGTCTCAGCGTTCGGCCCAGACATGTCGTTCGCAGCCCTATCCGTTTTCATCACGTCCAACGTGCCGAAAAACTATCAAGGCGCAGCCGGCGGCCTCCTCATGACGGAGCAAAACCTCTCGACGGCTATTTTTGCTGCGACTGCAGGCACCATCGCGGAGCGTGTTAGAGAAGCAGATAGAGAGATGGGAGGGTTCCGAGCAGTCTGGCGGTTTGCATTGGCAACCTGCCTGACTGCTGGTCTGGTATGTGGCTTTTTTGTGAGGATTGCAAAGAGTGAGGAGAAGGAGCACGTCACTTGAAGCTACGGCAGGGTTCCGACCTATCATCTAACTCAAATCATGAGTGGTGTATGGAAATTACCTAGCAGACAGAATACCAAACCTCGTTGTCGGTTTCAGAGAACAACTGATAGAGGCCGCAAAGGACTTGCGAGATGGACGACCTGCGCGCGCGCCAGTCGTTGTGTTAGAACAACGATCTGCCTTGGCCTGTCCTGCTTGAAGAAGCAGTCGAGGTTGTTGCGGTAGGCACGAAAAGTCGCTCTACCCACATAGTACCCCTGCTTCTCCTGACCAACATGGTTCCACTCATCTCGTCTCGTCTTGCAGCGGTTATTCGACCGCAGCTTTTGATCACACTGTTCCCTTGCTGCCAACCTGCATACAGCGTTGGAGCCAAGGAGAGGGGTAGCAGCCCCTTTCCTCTGATAGATGAGGATAAAAAGGCCCGCGTTCGTGACCCGTTTGCTGCCTTTATTGCCTTTCGAAGCCGTGTAGCAGCATATTGTCGAACCAACAGATTCGTACAGCTACAGTTCCGCCCATGTCTAACATTGATAAACCCCCGGCCGCCGATGGCCCTGCAATTGTACCCGACGAGGTAAGCCACCGTTGTTCTCGAGAGATATCAAATGTTCCTCTGACAGTATTGCAGGTCATTGATGACACTACACCGGACAAAGCGTCTGCAAGTATCGTCCTACCATGAACGCTAGACCTGTCCTCACGCGCATTTGCAGAGCATTGCATCTTCGACCACCAGTATCGCCAGTTCTATTCTCCAGGCCCGTATTGAGAATGGAAGAACGTACCACAAGTACAAAGATGGACGTATGTTCACTCATGGAATGGATCTTCCATGAATTCCGCGTACCTTTACTTACAATTGCAGAATACGCCTACCCCAATGATGAAAAGGAAAGCGACAGACTTGGTGAGTATAGAATCGTAGCTGGCTTGGGCCCTGCTAACCCTACCTACCTCTTGAACACAGACCTGCAGCACAACCTTTTTCTACTTACTACAGGCTTCAGGCTGGGTCTGGCTCCTCCAGCGGACCCAGAATCTTCGGTAAAGCGCGTTCTGGACATTGGAACAGGCATTGGACTGTGGGCGATTGAATTCGGAGATGAACATCCTGAAGCCGAGGTATGGACAGCCAAAGCCACCGTTGCACGACTGCATGCTTAATTGAAGTTAGGTTCTGGGCGTGGACTTGTCCCCTGTTCAGACGTCATTGTGAGCAACATTGGACATGCATCTTATGATGTTGTGTCGCGCCGTTGACTCGTACAGCATTCCCCCCAACGTCAAGTTCGAGATTGATGACTTGGAGGAGCCTTGGAGGTTCAATGAGCCATTTGACTATATCCATAATCGCACTATGACATCGAGCATCTCGGATTGGGACAGGTTTCTCAAGCAATGCTGCGAGTAAGTTCATTATCTTCTACCAAGGTCCTTAAAGTCAATGGTTTTGGCTGACTAGATTTGCTTTACAGTCACCTTGAACGCGGAGGATGGCTTGAAGTACAAGATGGCCATATCCGGCTCGAGTCTGATGATGGGACCCTGACTCCCGAGAACGCGTTCAGCAGGTGGATTGACAAGCTTGAAGAAGCTTGTAACATCCTCGGCCGCCCGTTCGTGAATTGTCCTGAGCTCGTCAAAGTCATCAAGAAGGCAGGTTTCGTTGATATCACCATGACTAAGTTCAAGTGGCCCACGAACTCATGGCCTATGGACCCGCACCATAAAGAACTTGGTATTTGGACTGGTGAAAATCTCTTGGCCGGTGTCGAAGCCTTGACTCTGGGTCCTTTTACCAGGGCCCTCGAGTGGATGCCAGAGGAATGCCAGGTGCTGATGACCGATGTGCGAAAGGAATTCAAAGATCGCAGTATACACGCCTACTTCCCTATTTAAGTCTTGTATTTTCTATCGTCATTTATCTTTGCAGTGGGCTCTTTGGGGCGACAAATCCACAGCACATTCCCGGTAATTGCTTCTGACCTATGATAGGTACTTCATCCAAGCTAGAAAGCCAGAAAAGGCAGCTAAATAGGAGGCTCCGTAACGCATATCAGTCGGTATGAAACAGAGAATCAAACGATCTCATTCAGCTCTGTTTGTAACATGGGTTTCGTGGGCCAGAGTCCAGTTCCATCGCGCTTTTGCCCACTAGTCGGATGAATCAAGTTTGGGTGCGCTGAAAGAATCCGCTTTAAAACCCAGCAGTACCTGCGTAATGCTGCACCTAATGGCTCCTGAAACATTGCAAAGTGAAAAATGATGAACTGAAGCCGGGACCTGATTTTGATCACTTTTATTGATCGCCTGGCAAATGCTGAGGTTCATTGCACGTGGGTGAAGGTGCGGAAGTCATTCAGCATTAACCGAGCGTTATGCATTTTGTGCAACCTCGCAACCTCGGTGGAAGTCTGAAAGCGAGCGAGCTCAAGACTTTAAGCTCTGCTTACCTACCCCATACGGAAGATCCACCTCAGGTACCCACCCTGCAGGTGCCAGGAGCCAACCAAAACATAGCGAAACAGCCCCTCTCTTTTTCTATTCCTGCGCAAGCGGCAGGCGGCAAGGCGGGAACGTCGTCAACGAGCGTCAGTCAATCAATCAATCCGGCCGACCCCATCCATCTCTCATCCCAAGAGAGCTTTGTGCCTTACTTCCCCCGGCATCCTAGTGGTCAGGCCCAAACGGAACGTCAGGTCAGGTCAGGTTCAACAAAGGGACCAGCCTGCGGCCCCCTCCATCTGCGACTAGCCGACGACCCTTTTTCTGCCCGAGAAAATCCCGTCGCCAGGTCCCTCTATTACCGCTCCAGGTCCCAAGGAAACTTGCACCTGTGCATCCTCCATCCACCGAGCTTCGCCAACCGCACTCCAACACCTACCTCCACTGCTTTACGGACCATCGCAGCCACCATGACTTCTAAAGGGGTCTCGGTCCTGAAGTTCGTGGGAACTGTGTCCCTCGGTCTTTTGACTGTACGTTGCCGTCTCTCCTCTGCAGCGCCGACTGCGTTTGCTTGGCCTGTCAACTGCCTCCCGGTCATCAGTGACGCCACTATTGCAATCCCCCTCCACCTCCCCGCACCAACACCTTGGACCCCGGAAACCCGCATCCGCAGTCGAGGTAAACCTTCATCGCAATGCTGACGATCAACAGGGTCTCTCGTATTCCCTCTCCACAGTGACCGTACCATCGATTCTCTCCCTCCCCTCCGCGTCCGATGCCGTCCGCGCCTTCCAGAACCTCTACCCGAGCGCGACAGCCCGCCTGCGCGTCCTGACCAGCGTCTCCGCCACCTCCTTTCTGCTCGCCTTCTTCCTCTCGCCGCGCTCCTACCGCCACCCGTACCTCGTCTACTCCTCCATCTTCTGCCTGACGTCTGGCTTCGCCGAGCAAATCGCCCCGTACGTCCTCAAGGGATCCCCCGAGAACTCTAGCGAGGCCGTCGCCGCCCGCCGGCAGGCCCGCCGCGAGCGCGAGGAGGCACGCAAGGCCGCCCGCGTTGCCCGCCAAGAGGCCCGCATGGAGGCCAGCTACGAGGTCCTTGGGGACTCACACAGCGACGCCGCAACAAGCGACAGCGAGGCGGCCGCCGCGGCTGCTGCCGAGGAGGAGGAGGAGATCCTCAATGGTGAGGAGGTCCGTGGCGACGTCGAGGGCTTCAAGAGGACGCAGATCGTGCAGACGGCCATCGCCTCGGTCGGCTTCCTCATGTCTGTGATCGGCATCTGGGGTGATGGTGCCATCCATGTCTTCCAGACCCAGACTGTTATCGTCGGAGTATAAGGGTTGCTGATGGATTACGAAGTGAGGAGTCTTTATATTGGAGAATGTTTTACGTATAGGAGGAGTCTTGAGATTGAGGGCTGGAAACACGATGCCACGCTATTATTGCCAATCACGGGACTGTCGTGCTCGTTTACATACTGATTCCACCCCGATCCGAACCGATGCGGGTCGGAGTGGTAAAATAGATTAAAAAACTAAATCACAACATCACGATCACCATTCTGCACAGCGTATTCGCACAATGTCGTTGAAACGAAGCCTCGTTGTATCATGTATCTAGCATTGCGTTCCGTCTTGGAAGCCTCTTGACGAAGAATGCGATGCTTATAGACTGGACCCCACCGCTGCTCAAGACTTGAGCCTCTCACTTCCCGCCATGTCGTCCTGGGCGTCCTTAATGAGGAACCTGGCACAGGGTCAGTATCTCGCCGGCTGCTACGAATAGAAGCCGGACTCACCTGTACATCAATATCGTCGGCGGGATCGTGCCCAGATGCCACAAGCTGTGGGCGTCGAGAGCGCCCCACAGAGGCGGGAAGTCGAAGAGCTCGAGGCTCATGACGGTCATGACGCTGACGACGACGATACTGGGCCAGATGGCCCAGCCCCTGCGCGACTGCCTGTACTTGCTGAAACTGAACCACAGCCACATAACGTTCTGGATCATGCCGATGACGACATTGGCAGCCATGTTGTAGGTATAGTCCCAACGCACGCCTTTCAGATACACCACATGTCCCGTGTAAAGCAGCAGACAGAGCAACGTCCAGGCGCGCAGAACCGACCGGCGCCGCGGGACCGGCCGGTCGAGGCGCATGATGCGCACGACGGTATAGTACAGCCCGTACAGCACGTTTGCGCCGGCCGCGAAGTAATCGAGCTGCTCCGTCGCGGCAAAGTCGCGGGTGTGGAAGATGGCGCTGAACACCCAGGACGCGATGCCGACGTACGAAATCCACTCGTACCACGGTCGCAAGGGGTAGGACGCCGGGATGACGGCGCGCAGCTTGCGCAGGCCATCGTGGTGCGCCCACAGGTTTCCGAGGCTGAAGATGGTGCTGAACGGCTCCTGGCATCCGAGGACGCGGTGGAAAGGCCACTTGCCGTGGAACTGGACGACGGGCTCGCTGGCAGCGACGCGTTTCTTGGTGATTATGTGCTGGCAGGTGTAGTCGCATTCGGAGGAGCAGGTCCAGAGGAGGACGCGGCGATGGAAGGCTGGACATACGACGACACGATCAGCTTATTGTGCCCCGTGTTGCAGGGGGTTCGGAGGAAAGACGTACGAATGGGCGTGGCATCTTTGCCGGAAGCGCAGTTCTCATCGTGGCAAACCTGAAATCGCGGGGGAACGAAGGACAGCGTGTCAGTCAACGGAGGTCGAGGAGCTCGCGTGAAGAAGAAGGGACAATCGTGCGCGTGTGGTGGCACCAACTTTGACGCATTCTCGGAACTCAGGCAGGCGATCGCCGTACGAGCCCTCGACGGCTACTACGAAGATGAGGACGGCGAGGAGGACCAGGTACAGAGGAGACTGCGATCGCCTCCCCGATCTTGAAACTTTCATGACGCGGGCATTAATCGTCGAGGGGGTCAATTGGGGGTTGTAGTCGTCTTCGGCGGCGGCGGCGGCGGCTTCCGTGCAGAGAGACGGGTTGGTTCGGGGTAAGAGTTCGTGATGGTGCCTTGGGGGGACGAGACGGTGCACGAAACCTACCAAGGGTTCGGAGGTCTCGGGCAGCAGCTGTCCCATGGGCCGTTCTGTCTTGCTTGTCACTGGTGGGGGGTTCGCCGGTGTGATTGGCCCACTGTTTCTGGGGCCAATTGCTGGCGGGGCTGACTTCTGATCCGATCTTCCAACCCCTTCAAGGGACTCCTGGTTTACATTTTCTGTCTGGAGTTTTTCCATATCCCATACTATCGTCGATCATTCCCGGAGCTTCACATCTTGCGTCCGCGACTCAGTTTCCGTCGCCAGCCCCCGCGATCCATGGCGCAGGCACAAAACAGCGCACGTCCCTAGGCAGCGTTCAGTGTTGTGGACACCCGGAAACCCACCGTTACTGACACCAACCAAAGGCGACTTCCGAATGGAAGCTCCAGTAGCTTCACCGGCGGCGCAGCAAATTATACAGGGGACTGACATGCCCCGTGTCGAGAGCAACCCGGGGCTGAGACTCGATGTTCGGTTTTCAACAGAGTGGTGGCAACAAGCTTTGCCAAGTCGAGACTGTCGTGTGATCGTGACCGTGGGGCCAACGCAACTTCCACCCTAGACACGAGGGTATCGTCGTGTTGGTTCGTTCTGCATGCGCCTGCATGCGCCGTCTGGCCAACGCCAAGCCCGGCAAGAGGATGCCGAGCCAACGTCTTTCGGCGCACCGCCCGACGACATGGTGTTTTTACAATTTATTCGAATATGAGCCTGCGGGGCGAAGAATGGCCCAACGCCTGCGGCGTTCGAACTTACCAGGCCCTTGTGATGGAACTTTTGAAATTGGTTCGCATCAAGGTTGAATATCGAGGCATTCTTGTTCCACCCCGTCAGGCTGATTATCACGCATCCCCTCTGGCCATGCTACACTGCGGCCCGCCCTCGTCAGCCCCTGTTGGCTCGCCTCCAGGTTGAATATCCTCTCCATGAATGAGGGTCTAGGCTGCTGCTCTACGGATACTCTAACGTCTGTTCAGCTTCTGCTTTATTTGGCGCATTCCCCGCTACCAACCAACCTGTCTCACCTTCTTCTCTATACCTCGCTCTATACCTCACCCCCCGTTTGAATGTGTACTCGATGTTGTCCATCTCACGTCCCCGTCACTCGTTAGCACGCCTCAATGGCGCCCGCCAGGCCATTCCGGCCGGTGCGGGAACGACATCCCGCTTGTTCGCCGCCTCAGTTCGCAGCAATGGCTCTTCGTTATCGAATTCGGTTCGGCCAAAAACGAAGCTGCTCCCCACGAAACTTCAAGTTTTCACACGATGTGCATCTGCCGGCTCGCCTGCCGACGCAGAGGCCCAAGGCCAAGGACCAGAGGGCCCGGACAGAGTGTTGTTGAACAAGCAATGTCTCGATGCGTTGCGTGGCGAGCAATTACCCGACTTTATGGAGATTGCAAGACAACATTACAAGCTATTCCAAATCCTTCAGAACGACCCAGCCGTCTCGGCCTTGCCCGACTGGCAGAGCACCGTCGTGCGTGAAACGCAGAGGGCTGTGAGCAGAACATGTGCCGCCTTAGTTCACGGTATCCGGCATCATGAGAAATTTGCTCTCTCGCCCGAGGTGACGGAGGTGTGCTCGCGAGACCCTCTCTTCGCTCGAGCACGCAATGCTCGTCTCATCATGAGCAACATCGTTCCCGACATGGAAACAGACGAGACGAAGCCCTACTGCATCTGGCACCCGGACCTCGCAAGCGAAGACACCTACAGAGAAGTTGCTCGTCGGTATCCCGACATGCGATACAACGTCGGCAGGGCTTGTGCCGCTGCTGGATACGATAAGCTCTACCACGAGCTAAACCTCCTGCCGGATGTTTCGATTGCCGAGGAAGCCAGGGACAACACGGCCAGCGGAGGTCCTATTTTCAAAGCAATCACCGATCAGAGTGTGCGTTACAAAGTGATGGACGATTACACGCGTAGTGTTCGACTGTTGGACCCTGTGGTCGGCGCTAGCCTCAATGGCGATACAGCAGTGCGCTCCTCTCTTACATACCGAGAAAACTGCCAGGACCGGCTTTTTCCTGATATCACGCCTTACTACTTCGACATCGAAGAGGATGGTAATCTGGGAGAGACAAGCGAAGGCGGCACGGTCTGTGGCGAAATACCGTCACAACACGTCGATCTGCTGTACTCACCTCTACCGCAAGACCTTCCCGCTGTCAACAAGGACGTTCTCATCAACATGGCAGCTTACGAGGGTAACATCGACCGCTACTCACGTCTACGGAGGCCGAAGCACATTGTCAACGAATTGCTGTGCGTCGCCCGCGGTATATACCATCACACCTCATTCGCAAGATGGCTGGCACCTCGCCTCGAGGAGATGTACGGCGACAATGACTACAAGTCGTTTAGACTTCAACAGGCCGTTCATGCACGGTTCATCATGAACAACGACCTGTCGCGAATTGACGATTCCGTTGAGCCTATGGATCTCCCTCTTCTGATTTGGTACCCGCAAATACCCACCAAGAACACACTGCGGGAGCTGGCCTGGCGTCGTCGCGACATGTGGATGCAGGTGGCGGTGGCCTGTGTATATGCGGACTACCAAGACGTATATGACGAAGTATGCATCGAGCCGAACCGTCATATCTGGCGACAGGCGCTGCATAGTCAAAACACGTACTACTGCGAGGATCAGACTCGCCGCGCTGCGGAGAAAGGCGTCGACTTGAACCAGAGATCAGAGTATAACATGCCTCAACCCTGGCCCGAGTACATTTACAGAGGCATCAGCCGACCTGACAAGGAACCAACGGGCAACGTCCTGACTAGCGGCATTGCCAACACCCCTTGGTCCGTGACGGGCGACTATGACCTCATGACCATCATGGCGATTGACGCCTACTTTGGGGTCTACGGCGGCGGTCTGCAGGCCAACGCAGCGTCTTGGCAAACCTTCATCAGCGCGACGGATCGCGCGAGAGAGAGGCCCGGCGAGTTGTACTCGGCTAAGAAGGACTTTGAGCGCCGGAGCAAACCGAAACCTGGACCTTGGTTTTACGGCATGCCGGCCGGCGAGACGGCGTTACCGAAGCCCATTTCCGCTATTATTGAGGACTACGCGAAGTAGGAAGATGTTCAGGGGCTCTTTGCTGCACGCAGAGACGAAATGCCACTCTGTAGATGGGAGGCTGGCGGGCCGTCTAGGATTATGCGGCCTCAATTTTAATATCCCATTCGACGATGCCTTGCTCTTCACAGGCCACACAGCTGTGATTCTATTCAGACCGCGGAATGCCTTGCATCTCCACGGTAGAGACACGATTATCACGGCGTACTTTGATTGACTCGTGATTCCTCGTCGTGCCTCCCTGCCCCTACGGCATCGTAGCTGAACCCGGATATACACTCCAACAAGATCCCTCTCACGTCCAGGGCCTCGCTGGAGTTCTCTCCTAACGAAGACAGAGATACCGTCGCATAAACTTTTGGCGTCCGTATGCCTTTCGTCTCGACAGACTGGCCTTGCAGCCGCGCCAGCTCTGCATTCATGACCGCCTCGCACTCCAATTGCCGATCAACCTCCTCTTCGAGCTTATTGCGCTTCTCCGCTGCGTCAAAGCCCTCGCTCTTCCGGTACTCGGCCCACTCTTTAGCCTCTCCCCTGCGTACGAAGTCCTGGAACTCCTCCTCGAACGCCGGGGACCATTCGCCAGGAGGACAGGCCCCTGCGAGGCGCCCGTCTCGGACGCAAGGCGAGAACCGTCGGTCGAAAGCCTTGAGAACAGCTCTAATTGGCAGGTCCCCCGGCCTCAAGATGGCGACCTCCATCACGTTCCAGGGCGACGGCTGGAAAACCCGGGATATCACCATTCGCAGCGGGCCGTAGAAAGGGAGTTTGCCCTTGGCGTGGGCGGTTATCATGTTACCGCGCCAGTAAGGACACCTGTATCCCCATTAGATGTGGATGGAATAATGGATTTGTTTTGGGGGTTGATACGGTGAGTAAGCCAACCTGAGCCAGTCGATAATGCTCCGGAAAACGTTTCTGACTTTCCTAAATATGCCCAGGAAGGCATCCCTAACACAGGCCACGACAGCTGACATATCGGCCAGAGCCTTGACAGGCCTTTAGTCTGTATTCTAGAAGGCTTCTCAGAAGTTTTTTCCCAATTGCGCGCAGTCGAGGGAAGATGACCGAGATTAAGATGGGAAGGATGGTGAAGGTAAGAGGGAAAAGAATGCATCGCCGCGGCAGGCATCAAAGTGGAGACCTCTTCCTCAAGCCTAGGTACCCGATTAGGAAATGAGCTAGAGCTCGTGTGGGGAGCCGTTGCACTAGCCCTCGGTGAAGACCTCTCGATGTCTCGGTGTAGAACATGCCGCCGCCAACACAAGTGATTGATGCAGGCCTCATAAACAAACAATTGGCTTTCAGTCTCCACGGCATCCCAAATGAACCGAGTCACAGCCAATGAAGCTGTTGAGGCCTACAATTTTCCTGTGCTGGAAGGAGCCCCTAATAATACGGTGTACCGGTCCCCTATTAGATGTCAGCTAGTCCTTCCCAGAAGGAATCTCAAGTATTCTTGGAACACGGTAGTAATGAATTCAACAGAAACATTGGTGACTAATAGTTATTTGAGGAAGAGCAGGTTCACAGACTCCGTACGGAGTTCCCCTGGGGGGTGAAACCCCCGGTTCTAGGCTCATTGGGCCAAACCGCACGGATGTACGGCCGAAGCACGACATCCCTTCCCGCATAAAGTTTCATGAAGCTAGACGGCAGCTCAGAGCTGGTGGTCCAAAGTGGCAAGCTTCCAGGCTTCTCAACCCGACACCCATCGCTTCTCGTCCCAAAGAACATGTCCACGTCCCCATTAAACCCACAGATGTCGGGACCTGTTGGCTCATACTCGTCTGAAGTTCTACCTAGCAGAATCCAGAGGTCCAATAACTACAGACGCAATTCTGGTTTTTCTTATAGAGGGACCATCTAAGATTTTGTGCAAAGAGAAACTCACTTGGTTGCGTCTGAGTCAAGTGCGATATCATGCCCTCGTTTTCAAGGACCTCCCTCGAACCAGCCTCATGGTTGAAAACCGCAGGCACGCTCCATTCTAGTCATGTCACCTTAACAAAGCTATTGAAGGGCGATCTCAAGGTCCCAGTTTGATAAGACTGGCGACGATGTCAGACAAGTTAACTCGAAAGATTCCGATTAAATGGTGTATTGCGATGACATTTAGGTTGAAGCAGGTTGTCTTCTGCTGGCGACACAGTTCTCAACAGACGGCCGTAGTCCCCATCCCGTCGCCCTGTGTTTCCCGATAACGCCGAACCCCTCGCGTAGAATAAAACCCAATGATCCCACAACATACACACAAGAGCATCCTTACTCGTGCTTCCAGCCCGCAAGCATCTCAGAACAGAGGCGGTATCCCGAGCACCCACGTATCAAGCCACCTCGAGGCCGCGAACCCAGCCACAAACCCGCCCATGGCGATGGAGAACATGGCGGCCGCCGTCAGGCTCGGGCTGACGTCGTGGTCGAGCCACCTCTTGCGGAAGTCGAGCGTGCCGACGTGCATGTGGAACATCTCCTCGACGTCGACGACGCCCCGCCAGTTGGGCTTCAGCTCGGTCGACTCGCGAGGTCGGTGCTTTCTCTGGACACTATATTTCCGAAAGGATCATCCCTCGCTGTTTAGTCCCGTCTGGTCAGCCGCTTCAGTAGGGCAGAAAAGAAATACAAAACAGAAAAGGGACAGGAGGGTAGAAAGGGGGAGGGGAGAGAAAGGCGGTTGGCTTACAGCAAAGTCAAGCAGATATCACCCTGCAGTCTCGCCTTCAACTCCAGCTCGGCATCCAAGTTCAGACCGATCTGCAACCTCGCCGGCTTGGAATCCGCAAGCCGGGGAATAACCTTTGGCGGCGGGAGGGTCCCTCTAGGTGCGGTCGTCGTCGTGGCCGGTGCCGTCGTCTTCTGGACCTGCTTATTGCGGTTCCTCCGCCGACGCCGACGGGTGCTCCCCTCCGAGGACGCGCTCGAAGCGCCGCCGACGCTGGACGCCGAGTCGTCCAACACGATCTTGCGCTTCGCAAGCTCGGCCAGCAGCTCGTCCTCGGTGTGGCCCGCGAGGGACGTCTTGGTGGCGATGTTGTAGGTCACCTTCTGGGCCGCTTTCGCGTCGCGGGGCGGCGGCGACGACATCTTTTCGTCTTCGTCTTCCGAGGTGGCTTTCCTGTACCGGGAGGGCATGTAGTAAGGGATCATTTGTCGTTTCGTTGGTCCGCTGTTGAAGTGCGGCGGCTTATGTATGTACTCTGTGGATGCAAGGAAGAGAGATGCGACTGTGTTTTCTTTCCAGATGAAGCTGAAGAACCAGAAAACGAGACCAAAGTATTTTGCCGATTAACAAGCGAGAAAACAAGTTCCCCAACGGTAGGAGAGCTGAGACGGCAAGTCGAGACTATATAACTATCCGATTCCCTCCAAACCCCCCGGTCCCCGACTCGCCACGGCCACCGCATTTCCAACCACCACCCCGGCAACCCTGAAATCTGTTTCCAATTCTTATCAACTCCGTATCCCTCTGGGAAAAATGCCACAGACTTTCAGAATGTGTGCTTACACGGACCTCTCGACCACCTTCGGCGGGATCACGTGATGGGTCGATTGCGGAGTAAAACGGATCGAGGCCTCGTACGATGCCGTCCAACGCTGAAACCGCGATGCAACTCCGACGTTGCTGGTCAACCCCAGCACATCAAGACAGGGGGGGAGCTCGGCAGCGCACAGGACTCGACCAACTGTCAGTGACGATGCGATTTGTTCAAACAACCCTTTTTTCTTTTCCCCCCATGCGACATGATGGGCTGCGTTTGCCCCTTCCAGCTGCCGCCCGGCAACCCTGGCACCGTGGATGATCAGGGTCCTCGCGACCGCTGGTTATATGGAGGGTCAAACACTAGTCCGCTCCCCCCATCGTATGTTGGGCTGATGTCTAGGCCTGGGCCCCGTTCCAAGCGGGAAGATCTCTCGAGCATAACGGAACTGCGGTGTCGTTTGGTTCTAGGCCCGTTGGACCAATCAGTTGCATTGCCAATCATGTCTAGATGCTCGCCTGTCTCGACCCTTGAGCGACGAAAACGACGTAAAAACACACAAAACTCCGGAAGATGCGCCGCGTCAGCCCGATCGCCACCTGCCAAGACCCTGCCAACCGCGTTAACCCGTCTCAAATCTATTATGAGATTAGCCTCCTTCACTTGAACCCATTATCCACTCTGTCCCAGAGCTTCGATGAACAGTTTGAACTGTCTACCTTTGACACATATGGGTGGCTGGCACCACCTGGCCACCCTTTCAATATCGCGTACTCCGTACTTTTCACAACTTTCTTCTTCAGGTCCCTCACGTACTCAATAGGTCTCTCACGGACATGCCACGACCAGCACCGCGAGATGGGCCCGCGCTCTCACTGCTGACAGTCCCCCTCCTGTCGTTATTCAGCATCAGCAGCGCCGCCGTTGCCTCCTGATCGAGGTCCCGCTGCGGTGCCAGCGCGGGGCTGGTGAGCGTTGAGAGCGACGCCGAGGGGACACCCCCGTGGCCGTACGGGTACGACTGCGGGCCGAAGGCGGGTGAAGTGGTCGCAGACGACGCGCTGTAGCTGTAATGCCGCTGGTGCTCGGTCGACACAGACGAGTACGAGTCGTGGCGGTGCCTCGAGTCCTGGGCGAGGAGCGCGGGCGACGGTGACACGGATGGCTGCTGAGAGCGGGAGTATTGCTGCGGGGCGGGGAACGTCGGCGATGGGGCCTCGGATCCGGTCATCTCCACGTCGTCGGGTTCTTGTTGGTACTTCGGGACGAACTGCGGTATGGGGCCCCACGGTTCGCGGCCGGATGGGGTCTGGAGCCCGGACTCGGTCGGCGAGAGGGCCTCCGACGCATCCCGTTGGGCCTTGAGCTTGGCGACGCAATCCTCGAGGTATCTCACGTACTCAATGGACGCCTGCCGACACGAATTGGGTCAGTAGTCTGCGGGAAATGGCACGAGCATTGACTACTCACCTGCAGGATGGCAAGCTTGTGCATTTCGCCTGTGCAGGCCGGGATCATGCCCTTGAGCACCGCGAACTCCTCGTTCATCTTGGACCGACGGCGGCGCTCAATCAGGCTATGTGCCGTTTTCCTCGCGATCTTGCGTCCCGCCGCGCTCGTCGCCGAGGGTTGCTTCTTCTTCGATTGCGCTGCTGTCGATCCGGCGGCGGCCTTCGCGGGGCCGGACGACTTGGCGGCGGCGGCGGGGGCCTCCTCGGGCTCCTCCTGGGGCCGGGGCTTCATCTGGATGATTTTGCGGGACCGCGTGGGGGGCGGAGGCAACGCGAAGCTCTCGCTCGCGGCTTTCTGTGCGGCCGAAGATCTCCTGCGAGATTTGACCGTCTCGCTCGGCTGCACAGGGTATGGTGCAGTGGTCTTTGAAGAGGGGCCAGCGGCAACCTTTGACGAAGTCCTCGTGTCGGTGGGAGAGAGTCTCGAGGCGTCCTGCGTGATTGCAGGCGGGGGCAGCTCAAACGCCAGCTGCAGCGAGGCCGCCATGTTTTTGGAGCCATCTTGACCCTTTATGTCTGTCGAGGACGCCGGCGTGGGCGGCAGCGTAGGACGCGGCATTGTGAGATGCGAATGTGACGGGGGCACGGGCGACTTCTCTGAGGGATAAAACGACGTTCCCAAAGAATATTAGTAGATTACGGCAAGCCGAGTGAGGAAACTCGACGCCTATGCCGGACGACAAATTTGGTTGACGTCTACTGTGAGGCTGTGCTCCGGCGGGAAGTCGATGTCGGATGGCGATGGACGGTGGTCGAACACGGTCTGGGCTTGGCACTGATGAGAGCGCCCGTCGGGGAAGGTGAGGTAGATGTCAAAGGCCCGATTCGCCTGCTTGTCTTCGTCACAAAACGGGGCTGTGAATGCGAGAGAAGAGGAGGGCACGCGAGAGATGAGCAATGTGAAGCATAGCTAGGTGGACTGGGGGAAAGAAGAGGGAATGGAATGGTTAAAGAAAGATACAGGCAGGTAGGACGGGATGGAAGTGGAAGCGGAAGCGCGAGTTGAGGCGGCGCACTCACGCGCACACACACACACGCAAAGTAGGTAGGTAGGTAGGTACCTTGGAACTAACTAGGTAATTGACTGACTCTCGCTCGCTCCCGCTATCCTTGGCTTGTCAATGTCGTCTTCACCTCCGTCTTGTCCTCTATATACAACCCCGGACTGTGGCCACGAAGTGTTAAGGCACTCGCCTCAGATCGGCGCCAACGTCTTAGCAGACGTCCGGCATCTCACGCCCCATCCCCTTCTCCCCATCCATCGCTTTACCGGGAGGGGTGTGGTCTGTGTTTCTGTATGATACCCTGACAAGAAGACAAGCCTGGGGAGAGGGGGCCAAGGGCAGCGAACGAGGAGGAGGGAGAGAGGGCACGCGACTCCAAGCCAGAAGGATACCCAGCAAACAATTGACGGGAAAGAAAGTGAGGAGCACAACCTGGTCCCTGGAGAACAGATACAGACGGGGCAAGATCCAATCAGCAGCGCGAAGGCAGACTCCTGGGCGAAGAAAAGGGCAGGAGAGGCATCATCGAGGGTTCGAGACGAGCAGCCAATCAGAGGGCCGGAATCGAGCACATGGGGTTCGTGAATGGTTACTGGCAACTGCACGCCCGCAGAGAAGACCAGCCGCCAGCGTCGCCCTCAATCTCAAAGAGAAACGTCAATCAGCACGGCCACACAGGCCACATGGATCATCCGAGGCCCTTGCCAACTTGCCCCCCTCAACCATCGCCCACGCCTCTCTTTTCTTGGCCGGGGGCCCGGGGGGCGGGGGCTAGTTTGATGCGCGCTCTGCTGGGGCCGGCCAAGAGCCAGAGGCACGAGACATGTGCTCGAAATGCCGTTGGGTGACTGGTCGACGCGCGATGGTATGGTCTCCGTGAGTAGGTAGGTAGGTAGTCGAGTCGCCGGTCAAATCAGCAATTTTCGTTAAAGTGTGTTCCGTGCGGCATCCGTTGTCGCATGGACTATGGAGAGACGAGATGTGTGACCTCCAAAACTCTGAGGGATGACGACCCTCGCGATCTCAGGCCCGCACCTCGTGCGTAGGAGCAGAGTGAGCACGTGGGCAAGAGCGATTCGCTTCAAATCTGCGTCCCCAATCTTTGTCTCCGCAAAAGCTGCGTTCTTGTCCAACTCGGGTAGGTAGTCTCTCTACCTATGTCTCTCTCTTTTTTCGTCAGTGCGAGTCGAGTCCTCTCGGAGGCCGCCTACTGAGGGAAATAGGATGCTAGGCTGCCGTCAATTGACCGCATGTCTGCTGTGAAATACCGTCCCAAGCTGCGCGCGTGTCTTGTCCAAAATAGAGTTTGGTCCCAATTTTCTAAAGGAGGTGGAAGTGGAAGCTGGTGCTCTCGTGCCCGCCTTCAACTTTCAAGCAAGGAAGAGGGTCGTGGACCTGCCTCGTCCCGATTCGGCCTAGCTCCCGAACCCTGGAGACGGACGGGGGACCCGACATGGGGGGTGTCGGCGCAGGTGCCAAATCCCAAGAAGCTTGTTGATGTCAATTCCCTCTGACATCCAGATGGGGCACGTGATGATATCAACGCGACATTGCCCTCCTGAATACCGCCAAGTCTTGGCAGAAAATCACTCATATACGCCCGCTTCGCAAGTCGTCTCACAGTGCCAGCGGCCAGACTCATTCATGCACTCGTTTTCACTAACCCAGAAAGAAAGTGCCTCGTAGGCTTAGGTCTACTCGACCACAAGTCCAAAATTCCCTCATATCCCATTGAGGGTTACCCGGATCCCCGTACCGTCAGAAAGAAAGAAACAAGAAAAAGCCGATAAAGTGTACAACATTCGCTCCCCTGAGACCCCTCACTTACACCTCGTTGCTGGGGTAGGCCACCTTCGTCGTAGCCGCAAACTCCTCCTTGATGCTCCTCATGCTCACGAACCGACTGAGCAGGTTCGAGCTGCCCGCCTTGTCGTTGGTACCGCTGGCTCTACCGCCGCCGAAAGGCTGCTGGCCGACCACGGCGCCCGTGCTCTTGCAGTTGATGTAGAAGTTGCCCGCAGAGTCGCGCAACCTCTGCTCGGCGAAACGGACCGCCGCCCGGTCGTTCGCAAAGATGGAGCCCGTCAGCCCGTACTCGCCCGACGAGTCCACCATGTCGCACGCCTCCGAGAAGGCATTGGCCTTGGTGTCGTCGTACACGTACACGGTGAGCACGGGGCCGAAGAGCTCCGTCGTCAGGAGCTTGTGGCTCTTGTTGCTCGTCTCATAGACGGTCGGGTGCACGAAGTAGCCCTTGGACGAATCGTACTTGCCGCCCGCGAGGAGCGTGAGCTCCTTGTCCTTCTTGGCAGCATCAATCACGCGCGAAAGCTTCTCGAAGGACGCCTTGTGGATCACGGGGCCCATGAAGTTGCTGTGGTCGACAGGGTCGCCAATCTTGATCTTGTTGACCTCTTCGACAAGACCCTTCTTGAACTTGGGCCAGATCGTCTTGGGGACGTAGGCTCTTGACGTCGCGCTGCACTTCTGACCCTGGTACTCAAAGGCGCCGCGAACCGTCTGCTTGACGGCATTGTCGATATCCGCGGATGAGTGAATGAGATGGAAGTTCTTGCCACCCGTCTCGCCCACGATTCTCGGGTATGAACGGTAGTGCCCCTCGGCCACACCCGCCCCGATGGCTCCGTACAGCTTGCGGAAGACGGCGGTGCTACCGGTGTAGTGCAGAGCCCCGAAATACTTGTTCTTCAAAACTGTTTTGGTGATCTCCTCAGGGTTGCCGGGCACAAACTGAATGACTTCGCGCGGCAGGCCCGCCTCGATCAGGATGTTGTAGACCAGCCAGTTCGACAAGATGGCCGAGTCACTGGGCTTCCAGACAACAACGTTGCCAAGCAGCGCCGGGGCACCGGGCAGGTTGCCGGCAATAGCAGTGAAGTTGAACGGGGTGACTGCGTATACGAAGCCTTCCAGGGCCCGATACTCGACCCTGTTCCACACGCCGGGAGCGTGGTGCACGGGCTGCTGGGCGTACAGCTCCTCGGCGTATTGCACGTTGAAACGCAAGAAGTCGGCCAGCTCCGCCGCGGCGTCGATCTCGGCCTGCCACGCGTTCTTTCCCTGGCCGATCATAGTCGCGGCCATGATATCGTAGCGGTACTTGGTGGAGATGAGGTCGGCGGCCTTGAGGAAGATGGCGGCGCGGTCCGCGAAGGGGACGGACTCCCACGCAGGCTTGGCCTGGTGGGCGGATTCGATTGCGCTTTGCACATCGTTCGTCGAGGCCTGGTGGTACTTTGCCACGGTGACGCTGTGGTCTGCGGGGTTGAACTGCTCCGCGATATTGCCTGTCTTGACCTGAAGGTGTGTCAGCGAGCTTTCGGCCAATTGGCGAGTGGTCGTTCGGCTTCAATGACTGACCTCCTTTCCGCGAACAACAATCGGCACCTCCAACGGAAGTTTCTGCTTTAGTGTCTCGATTGCGGCAGTCAGGCCCTCGCGCTGCGCCGAGCCTTTGGCGTAGTGATGCTGTGCCATCGTCAGTGGACCACCCCTCACCAACTTCAGGTTCTCGACCGGGCCGGCCACATACGTTGGGCTCGTTGGACACCTTCGGCACCTTGAAGGTAGCAAAATGGGCCAGCCTCCTTGACGTTCCCGTCGCGGAGGCAGGCAAGTGTGTCGAGAGTCGGGCGGCCGATGCGGTCGCTGCTCGGTGTCCTGGGGTTGCGAGGCGAGACGCGCACCGAAGCTGGGAGTTCAAGAGCCCGGAAGCTCGTGTGGAAGCCATGACGGGCAATGGGACAACGAGGTCAAGGAAGTATCAGCTGATGGAAAGGTAGTTTCACCCAAACACACAGAACGAGAGCTGGCGGAAGGGCCCAAGCCTGAAGCGACACGTCCGAGATGGAATGGATGGTGGTGAATGGAGGGAGAGGCAGGTGACTCGGACAAGGTTTACGGCAAAGGTACGGCGGGCGGCTGGCTATTAAGCTTTCAGAGCGTAGGGTTATGAAAAGCCGTTCGAGTCGTGAGACATGCGCGGATCGCAACCACGACAGCGGGTGGCCGCGGGTTAAGAATGCCCGGATGCTCAATGACGGGAGCTTGTGAGGGGCTGCGGGGAGAGGATGGAGCCCCGGAATCCAATGGCGCGAGGTCCCAGTGTCACTTGCGACCGATAACACCTTATCTACTCCATGTGGGGAGTTTTACGCCAATAAGAAGCTCCGATCGAGCTGCATTCCAGACCGGGGGGACTAGATGACGGCTCGACGATGGCGAGATAAGGCATCCCGATCCCGACGTTGCAGCGTCGGCATCGGGACGACCCTCCGATGTTGGGGACGGGCCGGCCGCCGGACCTACCTAGGTAGTTTAGTTATATCGCTGGCCCTCCACGACGAATAAAGATGACGTTAACACAAATACGACGGAGCCATGTTGGTCACGAAACGAGACTAATCATTATTACTATGCGCAGGAATCATCTGCTGGAAAGAAAGGGAATAGAAAAATACACAGAAAAACACAGCTCCGCCGTGGGTGAGCGACCAAAGATACACCAACATCCACATCCTGCACGCATCTTCCGCTAGTTGTCTTTTTCTTCCTCATCTCAGGGTATATCATCATGTAACCAACAAGCCCTCGCCCGACAGACTGATACAATCAGCTTCGATTAGACGACGGGCTCAAGAACTGCTGTCCGTCGAGATTCCGCACAGCGCCGGTCAGAACTCTATTCTCCGTGGCCGTTCGGGCGCTCTTGCTCGGGGAAGGGCTGGACCGGCTCCGGCTGCTGGTTATACTTCAGCAATGGAACCGTCAGGCCGTAGCCCTCGGTGATGCCATCGGGGTTGTGCTGGTCTATCTCGACGCGGATGCAAATATCCAGGCTGCCGTCGTTGCCGGCGCCGTGCTGCTTCGTAGCAGCCTTGTGCTTCGAGCCGGATTCGACTTCGCCCAGATGCAAGTAGTCGTGGCCGCCCTTGCCCGATATCGTCGACCGCGCGTCCCCGTTGACCGAAGGTGCCGAGAGGTTATTGTTGGGCGAGTTCTCCGTCAGGATAGCGAAGTTACGGCTGGGCATGGTGACGTGGTTGGAGTTCGATGTCTTGCTCGAATCGCCCGGGTCTTTATCGAAAAACTTCAACAAAGTCTCATCCGTGTCGTGGTTCAGATGATGGATCTTGTTTCTCTTCGCCAAAAGGTTGGCAATGGCCGCCGGGGGCGGCTTGTTGGTGATGGCGGACGAAACCACATTTGCCATGTATCTGTGGTCATTCTCTGTGGCGATGTTGAGGCGAGGGTGGGAGTAGAAGCGACCGAGGGCAGCCAAATGCACGTCGCCGCCGAGGATCGTGATGCGCACCGAAAACTCCGACGCAATGGCTTGAAGTCTCTCGACCAGAGCTCCGCGCTCCTTCTTGTGGGTCCTGGCCGTGTAGTGGTCGTCTAGATCGTCAAGAAGGTCGACGCTGCCGTCGAAGTGGTTGAATACACCGCCAGCTAAAATCGTTAGCCACGACTATTCCAGAGCTTTGCCACTACGTACCGATGCCGAATCTTCGATTCAAGAATTTCACAGGACCCATGATAGGGCTTCTGAAAACGTTCTCCAGCCACGTCAGGCGCTTGCAAGTGGTCAGCTCATTGATCTCTCAACGAAGACGTCCAACTTACCGGGTACGCAATAGGGATTCCCAGCAACAGAATCAGATGTTTCAGAGGCCGGCCCGATTCCGCAGCGGACTTCAGCTCGTGCCTTAGGCGGCTGAAGATCAGGTCATACGTTTCGGGATAGTTGATTTGGTGCCTCGTGCGCTGTAAGTTGTCAGCCAAAAACACTCTTGTCGCCCCGTCCCGGACAACCATACCTCGGTTCGAGCGTCGATACCAAGAAAGCCGATTCGCGCTCCGAGCCTGGCAAACATGTTGTGGGAGTGCTCCGCCACGTACGGCTGTCGGATGTGAGTAACTGCACCGCCCTAGTACAACGTGAAAGATACTTACACCAGGCTGCCTGCCAACAATGTACCCAGGATCCGACTTCGCGGGGGCGACGTAGGTGTCCATAAGTTGGTTGGGATCAAGTCCTTGCCCCTCGTTTGTTGTCGTGCGATCTGTGCCACGTCAGCCAAGAGTCTCGTGGTTCTCGGTTGGCAACCGCTTACCAGTTGTATAGGTCGAAACCGGTGGGGGCAGGTGGTGCTGGAACAGCATGTAGTACTTGTGGGCTGTTCCGCCAATGCCCCTGAAGACGTCGCATCGCATGAAGTCGTCGACGTAGGAACCGAACCCGTCAATGATCTATGTCTCCCGTGAGCAAAATCCTCGTAACCATCGACGGGTTCTTGGGACTTACGTCGTGGTCGTCCCAGATGTTAAGCTGAGGAATCTGGCCATTGGCAGTTGCGAAAGGCTCTGTGGAATACCTGCGACTTGCTGTTAGTTGTGTCCTGCACCCGCAAAGCGCTGCGAACCCACCATCGGATGTAGTTCTTCAGGTAATAGTCGTCACAAGCTTGACGCAGCTTCTCCGGGAAGGGGAAATGCCTCCGCTTCTTAGGGTTCGAGATGTCTGTCCATTCGCGCAACGGCCCGTCGACTCGAATACCGTCGTTGTAGATCTGGTCGCCTCCTCCGAGCCTTCAAAGATCATTAGCTACACAGCATTGCACCGAAGCGAGACATTGAACCCACATGACATGGAACGGACGCTCCTTGTGATGCCTGTTGACGTCGTTCCACAGCGCGGGACCACTCCAGGCATCTTCGTCAGTACCGACACTGAACCCGTTGCAAGAGTGGAACATGATGCGCATCGACTCGTGGATGGCGGGAACAAAAAAGTGGTAGCGATCGGGCCTGATCTGAGAAAATCGCATGTCTGGGATGAGATACTCCCACTTGGCCTCGACTTGCGTGAGGGGCAGAGACAGGTCGAAGGCCCAAAACGTGTTACGGGGGTCAGAGTAGAGGCATTGTCCAGCGATCTGGGTGCCATTTGCACTGCCGGAGCTCTCGCCGTTGGTCGCGCCGTCAGTTCCGTTGGCTCCATTGGTTCCATTGGTTCCGTTCGTCTCAGGGGCAGCGAGATGAGCGTCAGCGTCACCCGCGGGGCGCAGGGTAAGCGTCGGCGCGAAGCTTTGGGTCTTGCCGCCGCCCTTGGCGACAATGAGGACACTTCCGTACCAGCGGTCGGCATCCATGCGGCGGTAGTTGAGGAGCGGGCCGCAGATAATCTCCCTACCGTCCGGAGGGTTCTGCTCGTATGCGTGGGTCGCGTTGGAGCGCGGGCGCTCGTCGCCGGTGGCCTCGCCGGCGGCGATCATGATGGGCTTGAAGTTGGGTGCGGCGTTGGGATTCTCGGGCTCGACGCGGTCGCGGTTAAGGAAGCTTGCAAGGTCGTTCGTGTTCCCGCGCTCCTGGGGGTCGCGGGGCACTGCGTGGGCCTGGGCAGCATGGCGCGCGAATGCCGAGCTCTCCTGGTGGCGCCACCTGTTGGCCGACGCGTGAGGGTTGTGGCCGACGTCATCGAGGGCCTCTCCGTGCGGGTGGGAGGCCATATTTGCGAACTTCACGAGGTTTTGGACAGAGTCTGACTGTCGTTTGTCCCGGACCTGAGAATAAAGCTGTCAGATCATGCAGAAATCTCGCGAGGTGCTCTCAGCAACGGGGGCTCCTCACAGTGTCTCAGCGCAAGATTAGGGCCGACAGGGACCGTTTGCGCGCCAGTTGGCTCTTTCAAGCCAGGTAGCTAGGATGCGCAGCTTGCGATTGAGCAGACCAGGAACCGCGGTATACACAACCAGGTAGCGGTGAGGTAGACAGCAGAAATGCAGTCGCGCGCCGATTGACAAGAGGTAACCGTAGTTAAAAGAAAAATAACAAGAGAAGAAAAAATCGAGAGGAAAAGCAGGATCAAGCAAACCGAGAGGGTGTAGTCGACTCCCACTACAAATCGCACGAGAAAGTGTGCTGTGTTGGATTGGATGCTTGCTTGGCCGGGTAGCGCAAGGTGACGCGAGCTAGGAATGAACTGGCAAGGATTGTCGTCAGTGGGGAGGAGACCATCCACTACCAAGGAACGCTTGATAGGTGCAGGTAGGTACCTTGACGACTGTATCTCCCTATATTTTTCGCAATCAGGTACCTCAGCCGCTATAGGTAGCAAAGCGCTAGAAGCTGCCGCAGGGTGGACCGGGGGGTTCTAGTGTAGTGTAGGGGTCAACCTGGGACGGACTAGTCCCGAGGATATTTCGTGGAGTCCCGGGATAATAGAGAGGGAGGATACGCCGTTTGAGATGGGCAAATGCTTTCGTTTTCCCCGTCGTTGGTTTTGCCGCAATTTGTTTGCGAGGGTTGTTTTGATTTCTACTAGTTAGTGCCGTTGTTATTAGGTATCGCTCGCGGTGCTGGGCCGCCCACATGACGGGGTTACGCTGCTCATCTCTCTTCCTCCCGACCTGCTGCTCTCCGACTGGGACTTGGCTACCTTAGTGCCAGGCGAACCGGGCATTCAACCCAGTCCGCGATCCTTGTCTCGAGCTTGCAGCTCCCGTCCGGCTGACTCCATGCAGCCAGACCAGCAAGTTAGTAGCGTTCGAGTCCGACGTCTGGTCTGTCTCGTCGTGTAAGCATCCGAGCTTAGCAAACTCGTCGCAAACATTTTTGCTTCATGGCTGGCACGTAGTCAGCATCTTCCCGCCTCTCGCCATTGGCTTGTCAGCAACAGCGTGCTGGCCGACATGAAATTTCTCAGCTACCAAGGTCGACGCCCCTCTTCAGCGTCCTTTTTGTTGGTGTCTTGGGATCGGATGACGAGTGGCCAGAGCTCCCTCCCGCCAGCTTGCTTTTGGCAGAGACACCGTCCCGTGCTCGCAAGCGGTTCCCGGGCAGCAGAGCAATACTACTACAACCCCGGCACTGGCTTCCTTGGTACCAGACTACACAGTACTAGGAACCAGAAGATACACTAGGCTTATAATTAGCGACCGCCGTAGCACAGACAGCCTAGGTACCAAAGCCGCAGAAGCAACGCGATGCTAATTGCATAGTAGTGCCCTCCCGCGCACGGGAGGCCTGCGAAGACGAGACGTGGCCCGCCCGATATGGTTGTGAGTTGTCGAGATGCCCTACCAGATACACCATCAGCAAAGCACAGCTGGGAAGGTGAAATTGGTCAACTACGTCAGGACTTGTGGCTCGAGAAATGAAACAGGAATGCCCCCACAAGGCCAAGGCCAGGATGACCCGCTGGACCCACCTTTTTTCTCATTCCCAGGTGTCCCCTGTCTGCTTCTCAGACGCCTCGTGGAAGCTGTTGTCGCTGTCGCTGTCGCTGTCGCTGTCGCTGTCGCTGTCGCTGTCGCCCATAACAAGAATTTTAGAAGACGGAACACTAGCTAGCAGACAGTAACCAGAGACAGCAGGGGCAATCAGGTTGTTCTAAAATTGAATGACTTAGCTAATATCGGGAACTTCGCAAAGGATTAAAGGCCACCGAATAGGGCGCCTAGGGCCTCAAGCTCAAATGTTCCTTGGCTCCGTGGCCCCCAAGTGCCACAATTTGCATCCCATCCCGTAGTGCGCTCCGTAAAGTGGGCCACACCGGATCTCCGCTGCCGGTGGATATCTTGGCCAACACGGTGTAGGTATCCGCCCACACCGATCCCGCAAAGATCCACTTTATGCCGGGACCCATCTCCCGTCTCGCCTCATGAAAACCCGAGACTTTCTCTGCCGCGGTGGTGAGATCGACACGTAAATGCGGGGCACCCGGAAGTGGCGCCGGCCCGTAGTATCCACCGCTTTCCGATCAAGGTGGATGGATTCCGTGTCGGTGTTTGCAGCTAATCTCTAGACCGGCGGTGCCGGTAGCTCAATTGCAGTTTACCTATGTACCTACATCAAAGTCTCCGACAGATTTTGGGTTTGATTCTTCATTCTCATTCGTTCGCATGTTTTGAGCCTTTTGGAACAAAGCTGCCCTCATACCTCAAGTGGATCTGCCCACGGTACATATGCCAACCCGAGATAATCTGCCTACCTCCCTAGGTACCTGAAGGTGAGGTCCCAAGACTTGTTCGTGCCTATGCCTGTAAGCTCGACATGTCAGTCCTGGCCGTTTCTGCCTGCATAGCGCGGTCGCACGACCGCGCAGCTATCACCAACCTCTCGCCAAACCATGCTCGACACTTGGGAAAACGAAATAACTTCGGGGAAAATCAGGCGATCCCATGCCACTCCAGGCTGCAGCCGGATTGTCTGCAGCCGCTTGTGAGGCTCGAACGCACGTTGAGTCAGTCGTGATCGCACGGGGCAGGCAACAGCGGGCTGGGCTGTGAGGGTCCTCAACCTGCAGGGGTGCAGATCGGCGGGTCCCCCCGCAGGTCACTGGACTTCGCGTCAAAAAGGTCCCCGCGCTTTAGGCAGAACACCCCCTGTATCGCGTTTCCTTCACCGTCTTCTCTCTCTCTCTCTCTCCAGCGCGTCTCGTGCCAGAGTGCCTTGGCGTCGAGACGATTTGAGGTACTGAGGAACCTTGCCCCCGAGGGAGGAGTTGCATGTAAATGCGAGGTACTCGTAGTAGCACTCTAGCCAGGAATTTGAAGTGTCTGGGTACCTACCTAGCTATCCTTTCATCCCGTTCGTCTTTCTCGGGCTGCCAGCTCGGCCTGGATGATCCCCCGCTTCTAACCCCCTTGGGCAGTGCCTAGGTAACAAGCGGGAAAGCCATGAGCTGACCTCGCAGACGTCGAAATGGTATAAGAAAGCTTCATGTTTCTCTCACTTTGAGGATGAAAGGACCTCGTTCACGTCTGCACCTTCTGCTACGAGTTTCCCCGTCCTGTCTTCCGTCAATTGGACCAATCCTGCTTACAGTGTAGCTGTTGCTGCCCGAGAACCGACCTTGCCGTCTTCAGTTACCCAGATACCCGCGCAGAGTGTCATTTGTCGCCGTCGTCCATCACCTTCCCGCCTCTTGACTGACTACCCATTCCCTCTGACTTTCAACTGCTCGAAGCCACCAGTGGGAAATCTCCAGTGGCCGGATTTGAAGTCCAAGACCGCTCTTCCCGCACAACATCTGCAGCTCCTACAGACCTTTCCGTATACGCAACCCACCATCGCCAACATGTCCATGCCCAGCCTCCAGGAGTTGCCTGCTCCCCACACGGAGTTGGTCGATTACATTCACGACCACCCAGAGAAGACAATGGTCGACATCATGGAGCCCTACCGCAAGTATGAAACCCAGCTTCGATCCGTATTTGCCCAGGACCGCAAGAACCCTGCCCTCGATGACCCGCACATCAACCTTGTGCCATTGTTCAACGAGAACACCAAGAACATCAAGACTCGCGCCCGCTTCCTTGCCGCCGAGTCCCAGGAGGAAAAGGAGCGCTACATCATGGCCCTCCCCGACGACAAGCGCCGGGCCAACGGTTCGCCCGCTGTTGTCTCCTCCCTCAAGGTATGCATATGAAAACAACTACCTCAGCTCGTCGCTCTGCTTATGACTTTGCAAAAAGGATTTCCGCAAGAACTTCAACATCTTCTCCGAGTCGTCCCTTACCGACATGAATTGGGACAACGTAGTTGCTGCTGGTTCGTCTGTCATCAACACGCTGTTGCCCGTACCGGAGGAATTCAACACCACCAAGCGCAAACTGCGTGAGTATTACCATGAGAAGTTCTGTCCGGCTTCTGATGTCGACTTGTTCCTCTACGGTCTCAATCACGACGAGGCCGTCGAGAAGATCAAGGAGATCGAGGCTGCCGTTCGAGATGCTATCTTAACCGAGATCACGGTTGTTCGCACCAAGTACGCCATCACGATTGCCTCTCAATACCCGACGCGTCATATCCAGGTTAGCATTTGCCATGAGTTCGGTTGCTTGGCTGCTTGCCACTGACGAATGAGGCCAGATCGTGCTGCGTGTTTACAAGTCAATCGGCGAGGTGAGTCCTGTTTTCGCCTCCTTCTTACGCATCCGGCTCGTCCGTGAGGGGGCAAGGAGCAGGTCTAACAACCACAGATCTTGACCGGGTTCGATATCGACGCCGCAGGTGGTGCTTACGATGGCAAGCAAGTCTGGGTGACCCCCAGGGCTTTGGGAAGCTTCATCACCCAAGTCAATCACATCGATCTCAGCCGCAGAAGCCCTTCCTACGAGAACCGCTTGTCCAAGTACAGCCATCGCAACTTCGAGGTCTACTGGCCAGAACTGGAACGCAGTCGCATCGACCCTACCATATTCGAAAGAAGTTTCCAGAGGACGCTTGGCCTCGCCCGACTCCTGGTCCTGGAGCGCCTTCCCACGTCCTCGGTTCGTGATACATATCTCAACAAACGCAGACAGGAGAGAGGCCGCCCGACTACGACGCGCTATAACCCGCATCAGTTGCATGGAAACATCAAGGACGATCACGAGGATGAGATTGCCGACTGGGTTGACGAGACCGAGGTCTCCAACTACCATACCTTCACCGTCCCTTACGGCCAACAGCATGTCTACACCCCCCCTGTTCGCAATAGCATACTGATGACTACAGTTTCCACGCAAAGAAGATTGAGAAGCTCTGCTACACCCGAGATCTGCGTGAGTAAACTCCTTTGGTCATGGTGAAACCTATTTGGCTAACAACGGTTGTGTGTGCAGTCCTGAACGCCGAGTGGAACCAGCCCAAGGACAGGGAAGTCTACCTTCACAGGCACCCCGCCTTCTTTGGTCGCGTCGAGGACGTGATTGAAGACTGCTGCGGCTTCTGCCCGAAGCCAGTAACGCCCGAAGAGATTGAAGTAGCGGAAAAGGAGGCCGAGATCTACATCTCCGGCAAGGTCTCCTTCTTGATCGACGACCCTGGCCGACAGCAAATCGGCTCCTTTAACCCTCTTACCGAAGACGACTGGACCGACATGGCCTACGTAGGCAACACAGCAAGACTCTGCCAAAGCATCGTCGACGGCAATGTAGACGAAGTACTGGACTGGCTGTCCCAGGAGGGCGCGGACCCCAACAAACGAGACCACACGGGCCGCACCCCACTGCATCTCGCGTGCATGAGTTCAACTCCCGAGGTAGTTCGCTGTCTCGTCGACCATGGATCCCGGCTTACGGCTCGCATTGCCGATGGTCGTACCGCTCTCCACCTCGCAGCCGAGCGTGGCAACGTTGAGATGATCGAGATTCTCATGCAAAAGAGCGTCGCAAACGAGGAGGAAGAGGAAGAAAAGCAAGATCGCCGCCGGAAAGCCACCCAAGTCGACATCCAGGGCAAATCGACTTCTCAAGAGGGCGATTCTGAAGGCGATGACGAGCATATGGCAGAGGAAGGGGATGAAGGACAGAGCGCTGATGGGGGGCTGTCCGATGTTGAGATGGTCGACGCCGGCAATACCGATGCAGACTCCATGGCGACAGGCTCTTTCGTCAAGGTCAAGGACGAAGAGAAAAGCAAGGAAGACCTCGTTCTCGAAGAATCAACCGACGAACCCGACTTCTACAAGATTGACGTCTTGGCTTGGGATGTCCCCTGCTCGCCCCTTCACCTCGCCATTTCCGAAGGCCACGAGGAGGCTGTCAAGACCCTCTGCGAATTTGGAAGCGACGCTCTTCTGCCAGTCAAGTTTCTCGACTCAGAGAAGCAGCCAACGGCGGCCATCCTCGCCCTTGCGCTTGCCCTTTCGCTTCCTCTTGAGAAGGCGAAGTCCATGGCTCTCCTCCTGCTGAAGCTTGGTGCCACTTCATCCCAGGCTGACCTGAACGGCTGCACTGTCTTCCACCGCTATGTGGAGAAGGGCAACCAGGAGATGATTGACACGTTGTGGGAGCACGACAAGGCTGGACTCAAGACAGCTCTCAATCACATGGTTTTTGGAGACCAATACTGGAATCCCCAGGCAATCGCTCCCATTCATACGGCCATTGAGAATGGTGACTCGATCTTGGTTCTCAGGTTGCTTGAAGCTGGCGCAAACCCTCGGATCGACTTCGACACATGGCTGAAGGCAGTCAAGTTCTCCAAGGCGTCAGGTCGACTGGGCTCTTACGAGGATAACAAGAAGTTGTTCAGCCAATCCACGAAACAACCTCTGATTGTTGCCATCAGGAGTTGCCCTAACCCCGAGGTCGCCCTCAGGCTGCTGGAGAAGGGTGCTGATCCAAATGTCATGACGCCCGAGTCTCAAATGGTCATCAACGATGAGTGGCAGCGAAGGTACAACAGGGGCGAGACGGCACTCGATCTGGTCCGTAAACAACTGCAGCATCTGCGCGGATACAAGGGCGAGAAGAAGACATTCACCAAGCCTAGATTGCCCGAAGAAATGGACGAGTACATCCAAAGGCATGCAGACGGCACCTATCAACACTGGATGGTCTCACAAGACGTCCAGTCGCGCAAGGCTATTTACAAGTCGAAGTTGGAGACATATGAAGAAGACAAGAAGAAATACGCCGATAGGAAGGGCGCCCCTGAGAAGCTATCGGCCATCAAGGAGGTCATCGCCCAGCTTGAAGAAGTGGAGGAAGCCATCGTTTACAGGGGCGGAAAGACCTTCGAGGAGCTGTACCCCGACATCAAGGCGCCAGAGAAAAACGCCACCAGCCGTTCTGCGTCCGAGGAGATTTCCAGTCCGTACGCGCATGATATCTCTTTCCGCGGTGTAACGGACGTCACCGAAACGAGAAAGGAGGCATACTTGGAACTGTGAGTGCATTCAACCAACGACCGCTCACGTATGTTTTCACTGACGAAACTCTAGCTTCGAAGGTGCTTGGACCGGCAACCTGGACAAGATCAAAGCACTCACCTTGCAAGCTTGGGGCAAGGACCAAGACGAGCCGCCGTTGAAAATTTCGGTCAGTGACAACAACGACAACACGCCCTTCTCGCTGGCATTTCTCCGGGGCCACCACGATGTCGCTTCGGCCATTCTGGAGATTGTGCTAGCTCAGTACTCCCCAGAAGAGACGGACGCAACCAGATACAAGCTGGACAACGGGGAGGGCGAATCCGATGACGAAGAAACTTGCGAAAGTGACGCGGACTCGGATGACGAGCCCAAGATCGTGACTGAGATCGTCGACAAGAAGTTCACGATCGAGAACATTGGCCAGGTGTCGATGCAGGTTCGGTCTACGGTCAAGCCCCTCGAGGTTCTGACAAGCGTCGTCCAGCCATTTGAGATGGAGAACGGCAGAGCGTCCGCCGGAATGCTGAGGCAAACGCTGTTCAGCTTTGTTCTAGACCGCGACGACCAAGTTGGATTGAAGGCACTCATCGACATGGGCACCCATTTCGCTGCCCAGAAGCTTGTCAGTGGTACCCAGGAAGAAGAGGAAGAGGACGCTGGCGGACACTTCTCATTCCCCGAAGGCGACTTCATGAAGGCCGTGAGGGGTGGAAAGACTGCTGCCCTTGCTGAGATCATCAGCCGTACCGGCGCAGGCATCCCGCTCGATGACCTGGTCAAGAAGAGCGGCGTTGAGATGAAGCGAAGGCCGAAATTCTACCAGGGATTGACGGTCTACGGCAAGAAGAGGTAAGCACCAATGAGACAAAGGAGTAGCTGAGACTGACAGCTTGCACAGAAAGGACTGGGCGACGGCGGGGCGCAATGTGGTCGTTAGATCCACCGGGTTGAAGACGCCGCCGCTGCTCCATGCTGCTCTCGCAGGTAACATAGCCGGCGTCGAGTGGTTCCTCAGTGATGCTCCCCATCGCCACTACACGGACTTTGGGAGATCGAAGGCTGCCCGCGAGGATCCGAGGTTGAAGCATCTCAGCCAATCACCCGGCGGGTTTGATCGAGCCATCTCCAAGTGGCTGGGTATTCAGAGTGAGTTTGCAAGCCCCAGAGTCTGTTCAGCGACTGACACTACGTAGACGAGCTGGCACTTCATTGCGCTGTTATGGGATATCCAAGAGAGGAGACCCGCAGGCTTGTTAAGTATCTCGTGCAAGCCTGCCCTAGCTCTATCGAGTACAAGTCGACCAGCGGTGACACGCCTCTCTGGATCGCCTTCCGCTTTGGCAGGGCCGACTTGGCCCGGGCACTCATCAAGGCCGGTGCGAACCAGATGGTCCGAAACAACTCGGGCGAAAACATCCTTCACGCTGCTCTTGGTGGCCTGCCTCAGGCTTGTCGGCTGCGTCCCGTGCTGGATCTCGTTGATCCGGGCATCATCGCCCACCTGTTCCAGCAGCGCAACAACCTGCACGAGAGCGGCACAACGCCTCTGCACTCATGGATCACGAGCGTCTGCAGCACATACGCATACAGCTCCGGGCGCAGGTACAACCACGACGGGCAGATCCTCCGCACCCTCAGCTTGATCTTGGAGTATTCCAAGGGTCTCGAGCTCGAGATGCTGAACGGCGCGGGCGACACGCCACTCCATACCGCTGTCATGTATCGCAACAGGCTCCTTACAAAGGCTTTGCTTGAATACAAGCCGAAGCTGCTGTACAGGGAGAACGCAGTCGGTCGCATTCCGGCCGAGGTCGCCCGCGAAGAGGTCACAGGCGAGAAGTTCACGGCGCCCAATGCCATCTCGCTGTCATACAACAACTACCACAACGACAAGGAACCAGCCGCCCTCGTCAAGCGAGATGTGGAGAGTTTCGTGAAGAAGAGTGAGGATCGCGGCGGCGAGGAGAGGCTTTCCGACAAGCAAGAGGTCTGGGAAGTCGTTCGCGACGTGATGGAGAGCTTCCAGGAGAAGCGCCGCCTCGTCTCCCTCAACGAGGCCAACGATGTTGCTAAGCGACTAGGGGAGAAGTACAGCGGCAGCCGGTACTTCAGCATCCAAGGCCGAGCCAGGCAGAGCGGAGGCCGAGTCAGGCAGAGCGCCCGCGACGACGACGGCTCGGATGCCGGAAAGGACGAGGAACAGGAGGACGACTTTGCGGCTATTTCCCGGCGCTCCGACCATCAAGCGTGGTGGTTCCCCGAGGATGAAGGCAAGCCAAAGTGCGATTGCTGCGAACGGAAGCACGACTGAAATGCAGGGCCTTGTGGTCTGTGATGCGTGAGGGGGACGGAGTCGCAGCAACCGGCTGTTCGGTTGCTGGCAAATGAAATGAGGTTTGCTCGGGATGATATTGACTGTCAGAAATTCTTGTTGATGCCCTCGGTGGGATTGAATGATTACATGATAGAACCTATTCGACAGACCCCCATCTCATACCATGTTTCCAACAACATTACCAAGTACTGCTTCCACCACACTTGTCGCCCCCAGAACCGATGCGTCTTTTCCTCTTTTCGGGACTTTTCGAGATAGGGTATTTGTGACAATATCGAAAGTATGCTCATTGAACCGTCCAGTGGCTGCGCGAATAGTACTGAGAGTAAGTGTCAAGAACACCCTCTTGGATGAGGGGTCGTTCGAAGACTCGGGTCATGCTTGGCGAAAAGTGACAATGGAAGGACAAGATGGTTGGGCCCTGTAGAGACCAATTTTCGGTTCTCAACCCTTCCGAAAAAAAATTATTTCATTCGTGAAGAAACAACGCCAGAACTCCGGGGTATCTCGATGATCCGCAACTTTCCCCTCGCAGCTCATGCGACAACCAGATAAGGCTCGGTCGATGTTTGCACATGGAGGCAAGGGGGGAACGTGAGGAATCATCTTATGTAGACCTCGATAGTCTCCATATCTCCAACATCTGCTTCCTCGACCGTCATGCCCTCCTCCAGCTCGTCGCCGTCGAACATGAGCGTGATAGGGGCATCGGGCGCCAGCCCGCGCATCTTGCGGAAGAGCTCCATTATGGTCCCGATCGTGGTGGACGGTCGCACCGAAGTCTTGAGCGGCTCTTCGGTCTTGGTCTTGAGCAGCACCTTGATCTTCTGCTCCTCCGGCTCGGCCTCGGCCACTTCGTCCTCGCCGGCGCCTCCTTCGTCTTCCGAGTATTCGCCGAGATCGTGCCGCCGCTGCCTGTCCACCTGCTTCTGGTGCTCCTCCCACAGGTCCGGCGTCCACATCTCCATGTGGACCTGCGTCCACTCGTCGTTGAAGCCCTCCCGGCCCCCGGTGGCCTTGCGGAACTCGCCAGGGAGGTCGAGGCTGTTGAGCGTCGTGAAGTCGTAGAGCCTGTGTCCGCGCCAGGTGAGGAAGACCTTTTCCAGCTCGGCTTGGGGCAGGTCCACGCGGCCTTGTTGAACCTGGATCCAAGCTGTTCGCAGCACCTTGAGCTGCTTGGAAAGAGTAAAGCGGAATTGTTTGCTACTAGCTCCCGGGATATTGGTTGTGACGGCAACATCGAGAATCTGTGTCCCCGCCTGCTCCTCCTCTCTAGCCTTTTGTCGCTCCTTGGCTTGCAAGAGGTATTGCTCCATTTCGTCGTCCTCTTCATCGTCCAGGCCGGGCGGGTTCTTTTCCGCAAAGACGTCATCGTCGTCGTCGTCATCAACTACGAGACAAGATTCCGACTCCGAGGTCTGGCGACGCACATTACGGATCGGGGAAGCATCGTAGATGTCGTCGTCGTCGCCTCCACCCTCGTTGTCGTCTTGATCGTCGTCGCTATCGTCGATGGAGATGATGGGTTTCGGGGGGAGGGGCTCCTGTTTCCGCGGTGTTCGTGATGCGGCAGCGCGGGTCATCCGCTTCGACGGCGTCTCGTCGCCGCGCTGCTTTGATGGGGACGATTTCGTTTTCGAGTTGGGAGAGTCATCGCTCGTTCGCGATCGTTTTGACGGTGGGGTATTGTCGTGATACCTGTCGTGCGGTGGTCGTTAGCATCGTGGTGAACTGTCGCAAGAAACCAAGGGGTGGTAGGTGTACCAGGCATCCTCGTGGCTGTCCCTCCCAACAGGGTCCTCGCTGACGCGCGACGGTGATCTCTTCGGGTTTGGGGGATCGGCCTGCGAACTTCTCTCCCTCTCGGCTTGCTTGCGCTTGTTGCGCCGCCTCTCCTCGGCTTCCTGTTCTGACCGCGGCCAGAATTCCTTTGAGCGTTGAAAAAGATCGAGGCCGTCGTCCTCGTCATCGCTCTTAGGCGCAGGCTTCGGATTGGTCTTTGACCGCAAAGCGGTCAGCTTGAAGGGGAGTTTTCGTTTCGGTTTTTCTGCGTCCGCCATGTTTTGCCTCGTGTCTTTTTTTCTTCTTCGCTTTTCGTTCGTGATCACTGCCGTATTTTGGGTGTGGTACAATGCGATGCGCTACAATGCGACATGGGCGACAGGGATCTTAAAGGGAAGACGCCAGTGAAAGTTCGACGGTGGAGAAGCAGGCAACACTGAGTTTAGAGGCGGATGTCGAGCTGGAAGTAAGACGGTAAGGCCGGAAGCTACACCGAAAAAAATAAGGCGGCAGGTGCAAGCATCACAGCTATGCGACGGGGGGAAGGCGTGCAGCACATATTTGGTTGGGGCGCGCTGCTTTGTGTTTCCGTGGTGAGAGGGAAAAATAAATTGCTTGCTGAACCCCACCAACTGGCAACAGAATCTCCTGCACGCTTCGAAGCGTGGGGTGTGCGGCGGCAGGGTAGCCTTACAGTGCGAACCAACCCTGGGTTATAGGCGCTTGCTCAGGGAGGTGCTAACAGCCGGAAAAGGCCGGTACCTTGGCTGCTGTACCTATAGAGGTAACCTCCATATTCCCAGGTCCCGTCCGCCCGTTGCACTACAGCTGTCACACTCATCGGCGCCAGCTGTCAACAATCTCGTACAACGTCAACGACGCAGAGCAGAGCGACCGCGATCCCGCAGCAGCCAGCCTCACTCATAGCTCGCCCACCACCGTTGAGACCCCTACTCAACCATATCAACCCGAACTACGATATCCAAACCCGCTCCATACGCAGAAACTACTCACCATGGAGAACGGCAACATCAGCCAGGGCGAGGGCAAGGACCCTTCCAGCTTCCTCAGCGACATCATCGGCAACCCCGTCACGGTGAAGCTCAACTCGGGCGTCGTCTACAAGGGTGAGCGGCTCTCTCTCTCTCTTATCACTGCACGCAGCATGGAGGTTAACTCTTCTGATTTCGGCTGGCTGACACCAAAGGCAGGTGAGCTGCAGTCCGTTGACGGCTACATGAACATTGCGCTGGAGAAGACGGAAGAGTATGTCAACGGTGTCAAGCGGCGGGCGTACGGCGACGCGTTTGTGAGAGGAAACAACGGTAAGTCGCTTTTATTCGATGTGGCGCACGCTTCCAGATCTGACGCGTCTCTAAAGTTATGTACATCTCCGCGGACTCGTGAGATGCGGGCGGCATCTTGATGATTGCTCGCGCGACGGATTCTGGGCAAAGGCGTCTATGATGACACTCGTGAGAGGCGCTTACCATGCGACAAATCTAGCAAACATGAATATACCCTCCAAAACAACGCAAAACCGCCAGGTTAGCGATCGTGAGCTCTCACCTCACAGCCTCGAGGTCCACGCGAAATATGTGACCCCGTGCAGTGCGACCTCTCCCTTTTCGTTCTTCTCCACCGTCTTACCGCTCAGGATCTTATCGAAGCTGTCCTTGAACGCGGTAGCCTGCTCTCCCTGGAGAACGGCCACCTGACTGAGCGTGCGCAGCCGGTTCCAGAGCGCATCGGGCGTGAGCCATACGACGAACGGCACCCGCTCCTCGCCGACGGGCACGCTGAACAGGGGCATCTTGCGTCCGCCCTCGAGAACCACTTCTGCGACGGCCTTGAGCGGGTTCGAGTCCAGCTGACGATCAAACACGTCCTTGAACACGAAGTCGCGGAATCGGGGCTGGCCGTCGGAGCCGAGGCTGAAGACGAGCTCGTTGAGAGACTGCTCCCAGGGCGTGCTGGCCTTCCAATGTTGCGGCTTGTTGTCTGGGAATCGTGTCAGTCTTGCTTGGAATACTTCCAGTCGCGATACGCGGCGACAAACAGTCTTCAATGTTCCAGATCATGCCTAGGACCGCAGTTGGCCTCAGGACTCGGTGGATCTCCTTGAGGGCGTCCTCGTTTGCGAACCTGTGCCCTTAGTTTCTGTTGCCAGATGCTGTGTCATTATTCCTGATTCTGCTCACCAGTGAAATGCCTTGAGAGCGGAGAAGTCAGTCATCGTAAGGATCCCGAGGAAGAGTCTACGTCCGCGCGAACAGGGTCTCCCGAGGACATCGGGCAGTACTCACTTGGCCGACAACACACGCATCACCCCACTCCTCCTCGAGCGGCACCTTGGCCGCGAAACCGTCCAGCACTTTCGTGCCCTTCAAAGTCTTCCTCTCCAACTCTGCGCGCATCTCCCGGTGGGGCTCTACGGCCACAATGTCGAACCCTTCATGGCGCGCCGCCAGCACCTCGGTCAACTTGCCCGTGCCCGCCGCGAGGTCGAGAACCCTGGCGTGCGGGACATCGGCGATCCTGAGGTGCGAGAGGAATTTCTGCATCGCCTCGGGAGGGTACGACGGCCGGTAGGCATCGTACGAGGCGGCGTCCGCAAACCCCTTGGTGCCGGGGTGCAGTTCTGTGGGAGCCATAGTGAAGGTGACGTCGTGTCTCTACCGTACAATCAAGGCGTGGTTTTTGTTTTGTTTACGGGCCTCCGCGTGAGAAATTACGTGTATGTGAGTATGCATGTACGTGTACGTGTTTGCGACTTGCGAAATCAGACTCTCGTGAGGCGGCGGAGACCGAGATGCTGCATGCGGGCAAAAGCCGAGGTCTGTAGATGCGATGAGCGGTATTTCACGGAAAAGGCGAAAATGCAGGTATCCATGGATAGGTGTCTGTCGATGTCCATTCCCGGTCGGCCAAGCCCAACTCCTCGCACGTCATGTCGTTTTGCGCCACTCTTCTTCCCAACGGTAATAAGGCAGGCGGAGGGCAGGGAGGGAGGGGCAAAGCATGGATGGAAGCAGAGACCCAGTTTCGCATATCCGGCGCCGGTGCCGAAGTCGCGGGACACTACGCCGAACTCCGGAGACGACAGCGCGCGGGGGGAGATAGGGCGTCGCTGGGGCCCGCAGCAAATCACTAACAATATGCAATCGGCAAGTTCCAATGGTTTGGTAACCCTCCTGCCGAAAAACGCCCCAAGCTTTGACTACTATGTACACTACATCCGAGCTCCTTCCTCCTTCGTGTGTAAGTGACACTGATGGTGAAGATGCCATGGCGGAGCGAACCGATGTTCAAATGTTTTTCTTTATTCTATGTTAATCTGAATTGTTCTCAAGGATAGTCCGCCCCTCTTTCGTTCCCAAGGGAGCTATAATGTGGGATTCCTATTTGTGTCCCAGGTTTCCGTCATCCTTCCTCCCAGTGTTCGTCCCTTTTTGCAATCCCATTCCAATTCCCCATAAAGGATCTTCTTCCAGAAGACACGACCTTGCCAGACTCTCGCAAGGCCCTTCCTGTCACCCATTTGGGCTTTTGCTAATGATACATATCTGATATTAGACATCAAGAGAAAGGTAAAACGCGGAAGAAAAAAAATTAACGTCAAAAGTGAGAAGAGCAAACTCGCTTAGCCAATCCATGCAATTCCCCGATTTACAATCCTTCGCAGTCGAGCGGCCTCGCCGGGTCGGTTCAACTGCTGCTTCCACTCGCGCTGCTGCCGTCGCTGGCGTGGCGATGACTGGGGATGTACTCGTCGGCTGCGAATGACACATGCTGCTGCTGGACCTGTTGAGACGGTAGCAGAGCATGATCGGCTCCAGGGCCGTTGTTGACAGGCGAGCGCGAGGGGGTTGCAAACGGATCGCCGAATTCGCCTGCTGGGGACTGTCCATGAGAGCCTTGGGGGACGGAGGAGTAGCCCTTCTTCCCGTTGCCAGTGTACGTCCGGACCCCGCCCGCCTTGGGTCCGGCGGGACTTCCAGTGCCTCGGGCATTGTTCAGGTGGCGGTTGACCGGAGGGGGCCGGATAGGCACCCTCACATGGATCCCGTACGTCTCAGACGAGGATTGAGACATGCGGTCGGTCGGGCCGTAAATTTGAGAGTTGCGGTCATGGGGCCCGTACGACGATTCACGACGATGGGTAGGGCCATAGTCATCAATGTCAGCCGGTGCACCACCGCCACGGGGTTGGTATGTCGAGAAAGTAGCATTCGCCGTGGTTTCACCTTCAAGGCGCCTGAGAGCATCGGCCTGGCTGGTGATGCGATTGTTCGAAGAGATGGACTTGGGGCGGTACGTCTGAGGGCCATAGTCGCCGCGAGATGATGCCGGGGAGCTGAAAGGGTCGGAGTTTGTCGAAGAAGGGGAGACCGGTCCCTGAGCGACATACTTGCCCTTACCCTTGGCTGAATTGGGAGGAGACGAGTCGGTGGCGGGTGTATTAGGACGAGAAATCCAGATGCCGTCAACCTCGATGCCAGACTGGATCGCTCGGACACCGAAGGGAATCTCGGATTGCTTTCGCGGGGCAGGCAGACCGGTCGACTCTATCTCGGCGACGTGAGCTCGTTTTTCGGCGTCAATGATCTCGAGCTTCGCGATGTATCGATTTGTCCACCATAATTTGATGAACCCGATGACGAAGACGACGGCAATGGCGCATGCGAGGATCTGTGGGAGGAACAGTTAGAGGGGCGACGACGGGCGTTGGCGGAGTCAAGAAGACTTACGAAGGTCATCTGTTGCCACAGCTCCCAGTCGACAAAAAACTTCTTGGCCATCGCGAAGTCTTTTGCTGAGTTAAATCGAAATGATTTCTCTTTTTGTTTTTGTCGAGGTCGAGGGAGCTTAGGCCGGCATCAAGCAGGTGCGAAAGGCGGGTGGGATCGGACGAAAGGCGGTCGTGGTGAATGGGTACGGAGCGCTGCTCCGCTTTCTTGAACTGAGGAAGGAAGCGAAGAGAATAATAATGAAAAGACCATCGACTGAAGTCGGTCGCCCCCTAGCTGTGACGTTCCTCTCCTGCTACAGCTGTACGGTTTTGGATTGGTTCCGATCGAATGCGGCGAGCGGTGTAAGTGGCGAGGTATCAACACAACCCAGCAGATTCAGTACCACACTGGATCGAAGCTCTTAAAACAGTACAAGCCGGTTCGGAGGGCAGCTGCTGAAGAATGAACGTCCAGGGCAGGCAGGCAGTCGAACCAACCCCAAACCAAACCAATGCGACGTTATCGAGTATTATTAGTCAAACAAGCTGAGAAGTGAAGTAACCTCGTATTCGCAAGACAACGGCAGGCCAGAGCATGCCAGAAAGTCTTGGGGGTCAAAAAGAGGAAACAAGATTCCGGATGGGATGGAGACTAGGTGGTGTGAATGGTCAGACGGATGGCGGCAGGTTTTGTACGAAACAGAGCTGGCGGATACAAGCAGTACACAACTCATCACGTCCCTCCCACCCGTCCATGACGGGCAACCGCCTGGACGTCTAGACCTGCACTTGTTGAAGGAACACTGGGCTGGGACTAGACTGACGGCACCCGCAAACCAGCGTCCGTCTCGGGGCGGGGGGTGTGTCGACAGTGGCTGGTCGACCGCTGTCGTCCAAGTGGAGATGAGAGGATTCCGCTGTGTGGACGAGACGGGTGAACAAGGGCGCCGACTGAGGACGTGCGAGAACGGGTATGACCAAAATCGACGAATCCTCCTCCGAACCGAAGAGGAAGGACTGAAGTCGGATGTGGTAGTATCGAGGTTGCCCAGCAGTTCGCGGTTCCTGAGCGCTGCTCCCGTACCTATGACTACTGCGGAACGGAGGTCTGGATCATCCTTGCTCTTCCTTCCATCAAGATCCCCCGTGTTGGGGATCGAAACAAGACGCTATTCCCGTTTGCGAGGAGCCCACGGCGTCTTCAACAGGCTCTCCCACCCGGCCAACGCCCTTAAGCGGTGTCATGGCCATGTTGGAATGTTCCGGTCTCACTCGAGCGCGGAGGGACGCTTGCTACAGAATCGAGGTGCGAATCGAATGCGTAGTGTGACGCCAGTGCAGAAGAGCTGGACGAGATTGTGACTGAGTGACTGAGGAACCCAAGACATGATTCCACCACGGAACGGGTCTCAAAAGGGCTGTTTGCGGAATGCAAGGTACGGGACGGGTAGACTTAGCTCAGTTGGTTAGCGTCGCAGGAAGCACGGAAGGCAAGCCACACCTGATCTTCAGACTAGGATGTGAGGGAACCTGGAGAAGCCGGGCGGCAGAAGGACATGGAGAGAACATATGCACGTTTCCGGCCAGAGTCAAGCCACTCCCTGCCACGTTCTCGTCTTATGCGGTTTGCTGACTGCCACGGCTCTGTGCGTCGTGTCTTGACGTGAACGTGGTCCATTCTGACCCTCTCGTGACACTTCACATTCCCGAGATTTAGGTGAGCTTATCGCCTTTAAGCGTGACTTGACGGGACGCAATTCTCATAGGCGCCCTCTGCGGACGCCGCGCCCGCCGTGCTGTCTTATCGTGTCCCATCTGGACCTTGCGCGCACAATGTTGACTACGGCCGGCAATTAATCCGCTGACTGGATGATTCAACACAGAAACGGGTCAACGCGATGCACAGCCTCTTGAGCCGCTTCGGTCGCTGTACCCCTGGAGATCTCACTTTCGTGATCGTCCCACGTCTTACTCCCGCATACTGCAGCATGCGGAAATGCGTGTGCTGTACATAGGCAGCATCGCATTGAGGGCGGATCCTTGGTGGCATCGACCTGAAAACAACGAATCGTCTTGGCAAGCGATGGGCAGCGTATGTACGATCGAGTGCGACTCTAGCGGCGAGTGGGATTGTTTGAGCATCAGTCTGCTTGCGACGGCCGTTGGCAGTCCACTGCGGTTCGCTCGGGCACTCGGCGGTCGATCATCTTCATATGCTTCTTTTCTTAGCGGTCCGGGCACCGTAGCGCCGGCCTGGCGCACCATCGTGCAGTCCCATGGGTATGGCTGGCGAGAACAGACATCGCCTCGTTACCATAGTGAGGCGTTGACTCGAACCATGCGGCTTGTAAAGGCGCATGGCTCGTCCCTCTCTCGGACGACTGGAAATTGCTTCCGTCTGAGCATCGCGCAACTTTTGCTGAGGGTACATCGTAGTGGGGTTAACAGATGCTTGGCAGTTCTTCGGTTGCTCCTTCCCATACAGACCCTGATCTAGCAACTGCGTCTGTAAGTGAGCATATTCCAAATTTTGACATTGGTTGAATGGTACCGACTTCAATATGTCTCGCCGATACTTGGATGTGTCAACAGCCGGGCCCCGTCTCAAACAACTACGAAATCCGAAATGGACTTTGCGAGCTCGGCCCAAAATTCCATTCGTGCTATCTGAAGATCAATCTTATCCAGCGTATCGAAGACTTTGTTACATGGCAGCATGGCAATTCTACTTACCCGGTCTGGGAACGAATTAGCATGATATCTCCGAGTTACATCTCGGGGTACGCTTCGGATTGACATGGCGCACGCGTCTTGGTTATTCTGACAGATGGAGAGGTCGCCGTCAGATCGGGAGCCACTGACGGCGATGCTGGTGATCATGGCGAGCGTACCGTATCGATTTCAACAAAAGACAAAGAGGTGTGCGCAAGCGCGTGGCCTACGAGCAGCTCTGCGGCACCAGGCCCCGACGTTTGGAAAGCGCCTGCACAAGTAGCTCGGGGCGAAGTCTGGTGATCGACCCAAGACAAAGACAACTTCGAACCGAGGACGGTAGATCTGTCCAGATGCGGTGTTTGATGGCGAGTATTTTGCAGCAGGGACTCTCGGCTGACGAGGACGAGGGCGACAATCCGGAAGATGGCACACAAACTACGGCGACGGTCCCACTTGACCATCGCGACATCGCAACGATGGCGTAGTACTTTTCAATGCCCAAAAGACAGCCGTCGCCATCGCCGTCGCCGAGTGGAGATGTGTGGCATCACTGACGTCTAGACCAAGAGATGCCAGGGCGTCCGCTGTCAAGGGCGGGAGTGCGGCCCCGCCGTAGCTCCGCAAAGCTATAGCTTCGAAGCCCTCATTAGGTAGCCGGACAGCCGGGCTAGGAGAGAGCTCTCTCTCGCGATGACCCGATCCGGCGGGCGTTGAGTCATTCTGTGAACGTCTGCCAGCTCAAGGGGTGCCAGACGCTATTGGACGATGAAAGTGCAATGGACTTTTGCGGGCGAGCTCGGTCAAGCTTTCTCCCCGCTGGCGTGTCTAAGCCATGGCAGCGTCGTCGAAGTTAGGTGAGGGCATTCGCCGACGAGGGCGCAACACGCGGCGCTCTAAAGCAAACCGCGTTTTGATCGGGCGAGCCAGCTGAGATCGTTTCTTCCGCATGCGTCTCGTGGCGCAGTACGCAGGGTGAGAGCAGCGACGGTCCTATGTCTCGCCGAGACCCAGCAACCTGGTTAAGAAGGCTCGGTTTTCCTGCGAGAAGCTGAGAGACTCAGTACGACCAACGCATGGATGAGCATTCTCTTCCCCCAATCAGTGTTCCCGCCGCCAAAGCTTGCATGGTGGTCACGGAGAGCGACTTGGCGAGCCGTATCAACGTCCCCCGAAACTCCCGTCACGTGAAGTCGGGGTGCTGCCCGGTCCGAATGCGTCGCCGAGTGCCCTCGGTTCCGGGCATGCGGTAGATGCTGGTTTCCGTCCGTCGGCGGAAGAGGTTTCCCGTCTACATGTGTAGTCAGCAGGTGGATGAAAGCGTCATCCATCTCATAGGCGCGGTGTAATAGCAGAAACCTCCGATGCGGTCAATCAGGGACGGCCGGCCGGACGTGATGCAGGTCCGCGGCGGTTCTAGGGTGGAAGAAGGAAAAATCGGCACGCCGATCGTGCAAAATCCTCCCCAGCCAGGTGCCGAGGTATCCGAGATACGTCGCTCCAGAACTATGGGTTGAGATTTTCGCACAGTAAAGTTTTTCGTGAGTTGCTGCAAACCCTACAGTGCTAAGTCAGGGCTGGGCGAGCGGGTGATGCAGGGCTCAGGGCTTGAGTGGAAAGCCGAGACTTGTGACCCATTACAGGGTGCCAGCTCGCGCCCAGAATCGCATGCCATGGCAGTCTCGGCCTCTCCCAATTAACCGCCGGAGCCAGGATAATCAGGGCAGCGCGCTGGACCTGGCGCTGGGGATGACGGTAAGCGTCACCCCATGTTGCGTGCGGGAGGGTTTCCTAGCTCAGGATCAGTGGGCAGGGAAAAAATGGGACAAACACATGTCATTGTGCTTTGCCGACCCTGGCACCCTTGCTCCGCCAAAGCTTCACTTCATAGGTTCGGTGTGCCCGGGCCGCCGTCGAGCAAACGTTGGCGGGAGTCGGACGTCTCTTCAAGTTTTGCATCTCGGGCGCCGTGGTGTCGTCGGGTGGAGTGCCGACCGAAGGAAACGTCGTCAAGTCGTCAACATGCTGGCTGTGTCGGCGAGGTGATGGCAATAGGTGATCAGCGAACTTCGCGGGCAGCCCGGCTCTCGGACAAATCGAAGGCCCCTGGAGGTTGGGTAGGTCTAGGGACAGACCTAGTGGCACACAACACGCCCACTCCGCGTCTGCCCTGAAGATTAATACTAGTGTATACATGGCCCAGGGTGGTGCCGTTGCCTCATGATCCGTTGGGTGGATTGATGCTGCTGCAGGAGGTCATTCGTCACAGGTCTCGGCTTCCCTTCCCTCCCTTACGTTGCTGCTGCGAGTGGATAATAATGGATAGAAAGATGGACGGTTGAGGTAGAGCAAGGTACAGAGGTAGATTGGCAGGTAATCAGGTAATCAGGTAGGTAGTGAAGTACCTTCTGCGGTAAACAGGTTGGCAGGTAGGTTACGGTCGATGCCTATCAGCAGAGAATGAGACGATGGAGAGAAGGGAAAGCACCACCCAAAACCTGCAGCTTCGACCGCCCGATGATATTGAACTGCCCCTCCAGTCCCGTCCCCCCTCGCATCATTGTCACTTCTACTTCTCATCCTCCGTCCACTCTCGACTCAACTTCCCTCTACGACTGCATCCATCCATCTGCGATTGCGCCTCTTCTCGTCAACTCGTCGCCGTCGCCCTGCCACCTGCGCCTTCTGTATCCTCCACCGCCCGCCTGCACGCATCCATCCACCATCCCGTCTACGCCAATCCCGTCCCATCCCGTCCCCGCGTTGTCGAGGGACCAAGCCACCGTCTGACTGTGAACCACCTCCACCTACATAGTAAGACGGGAGACCCTGGAACGGGCAAGTTGCAACGAGCCAAGGGGAGCAGCCTCAACCAACCATACGTGAGACCTCAACACCGAGACGGTTAAGATTGCCTTAAAGCTACGGATACCTCATCGCCGTCCCGTCTACTATCCATCCCACCCCGCCCCTCCGGATCCACCGATCGAGTTCTTTGTCAACGGTCCAAGCATCACCCTCGAAACTCGGACGCGGCTCCAAACACCTCCGTCAATTTTTCCTCTTCAACTCTGAAGCCGATCCTGTGTCTTCAACCGGTTCCAGTTCTTCGAAATACTGTCTGGAATTCGAAATTATTCCACGTTCATAGTCTTTCCGGCACTCCCGCCATCCACCCTCCGCGCTTCCACCATGCCCTCCATCCGCAATCCCTTTGCTCGCCGTCCGGGCGCAACAACCCTATCTCAAGACGAAAGTGCACAGTCAAACGGACAGGTCCCGTCGCATCCCGGCTTTGAAAAGCAGGACACCGTTGGTTCCAAGGCGTCATCCTCGCTGAGCGTGAGAACCACCAAGAGCCAGGACAATGGCGAATACAAGATGAGCGGTAGGCCCATCCGCCCGTACCGCCGTTTGGTGTGCATCACAAGAGCAATTGACTGACCTTGAGATTCCGCGCAGTCGTGAACGATAGCGGAGTCTATCTCCCCGTAAGTGTCTCCTCCAAACTCTTCCATCGCCTGTGAGACACCGCTAATGCGCTCGCGCAGCCATCTCCGACTGAAGAAAAGGGCCTGTGGCCGCGCAAGTACCTCGGCTCGGGTCGTAACTCGACAGACACCCGCACCGATAGCGGCGAGATTGAGCACTTCTCCATCTCTCGCGAGTCTTTCGATTCGTACAGACGTTCATTTGTACGGCCACTTTTCCTACGACTCTCGGCCCCAATATGGCATCACCGCTGACACACCACTTACTTTTTCCTGCAGGATATCTCAGCACGGTCCCCCATACCCAACACCGATCTCCCACCTCGCCAGAGTCTCGATTCCGCTCGATTCCCGCGACTGCCCCGTTCTGCCATTGACAGGCGATCCGATCGCGACCTACCCACCGCCGACGAAGGCTTCGAGGAGGTTGGCCTAGACGACCATAAGCATCAGCCCAAGAGCAAGCGCGGCCTGTTCTCGCGCTTCGGTGACTCGGACCACAAGGAGCCGAGCGCCAACTCTCCCAACTCGAGCGTCACGCGCTTCTTGACGGGAAGGAAGCGCGGACAGAGCGGCGGTCAGGAGCTGGGCACCATTGAGCGGCCCAAGTCGGCAGCGTCCGTGGAGACGCATGAGGTTCGCTGATCTTGTGCGGCGCTGCTTTTCCCAAATTGTACATACGACATATTACCAGCGGGAGCTTCAGACGGCGCAATGTTTTGGCGTTCTTGGCTGGGCTAGGGCCCGAAATCCGGGGCGCATTCTCTACGATATGGTTAGAGTTGGCCGGCCTGCATGCTCGCCGGGCTGAGCCGTGTTATGCATATACGAACGGCGGGAATCCGGTTGGCAGACAGAGCTTCGTGGGACTTGTTGTCTCGTGGATGAGCTCTTAATGATAATGATAACAGTTGCGACTGTAAAACGTATATTTTTTTTCGAGGTGCGCCATCTGTGACGGATGAGGCGAGCCCCAAATTGTCGGCGAATCGGACTGAGATGACCACATCAACAAGCTTACCCTACAGGTAACGGGGGGACTGGGATCCGAGAACCGGAGATGTAGCGGATATGCCCAGGCCAATTTGTTTTTTTTTCTCGTCCCTTTTGGCGTGTGCTATTTGTTGGATGATTGACGTGATCCCGCAAAGATCCAGTTGCAACCAGCCAGTCATGCACTTGTCGCACCAGGACCCATATTCGGGGTTTGTTCACAGTTCGAGGCCCCACCTGCTGGTCCCCTGCTGAATGGAGGGGCAGGGCAGAGGGGTTCACTCCGCGCCCTTCGGTCTATCAACGGCATCCATGTCAAATCGTTGGTGACTCTTCTACATAATAGTCGGGGATCAAAAGCTCCTACCATCTCCTCGCAAGTAGATCAGAGCCATCTTCACCGATTGACAACTTGCCTACGCTGCACTAGGTACCATACGTGCGATCAACCAACCTCGCAAAATACCACTCCGAACGAGAGAGTCAACGACCCCGCCGCAGCAAGTCTAACATGGCCCCCGCCAACGGCGCAGCAACTCCGGCCTCCGGCCCCGGCTCGGAAGCGGCGGATGCTCTTCACAAGCTGTCGCTCGCCACACGCACCGTCCACGCTGACGACGGAATCAGCGCTCACCGCGCCATCGCGCCTGCGATCCACGTTTCGACAACGTTCAGGTATCACTCCAACCCGGATGACCTGCGTGCCGGAGACAACACCGACGTATGGTCCTCACTCACCCCGTGAAGGATGCCCGAGTGAGAGGGCGACTAACAGCTCCCAGCCCAACGCCCCGGGCGAGAACCATGTCTACTCCCGGTATTCGACCCCTAACACCACTCGCTTCGAGGCCGTCCTCTCGTCTGTTCTCGGCGCGCCCTCCCTGACGTACTCGTCGGGCCTGTCCGCTTTCCATGCCATGCTGGTCTACCTGAACCCGAAGCGCATCGCCATTGGTGATGGCTACCACGGCTGCCACGGCGTCATCCGCATCCTGACCAAGCTCAACGGGCTCAAGAAGCTCGAGCTCGACGAGGCCTCCCTGGACCAGCTCGAGGCCGGCGACGTGCTGCACATCGAGACGCCCCTCAACCCCACGGGCGAGGCGCGCAACCTGGCCTACTACGCCGAGCGCGCCCACCGCGTCGGCGCGTACCTCACCGTCGACGCCACCTTCGCCCCGCCGCCGCTGCAGAACCCCTTCGACTTCGGCGCCGACGTCGTCATGCACTCCGGCACCAAGTACTTCGGCGGCCACTCGGACATGCTGTGCGGTGTCCTGTCCATCAACCCGGCCCACGCCGAGAAGTGGCTTCCCGGCATCATCGAAGAGCGCTGCTACATCGGCAGCGTGATGGGAGGGCTGGAGGGCTGGCTGGGCGTGCGGTCGATGCGCACGCTGGAGCTGCGCGTCAAGAGGCAGAGCGAGTCCGCGACGAGCCTCGTCCGCTGGCTCGACGAGGAGATCCGGACGAATCCGACGGGCGCGGTGGGCAGCCTCGTCGACAAGGTCGTCCACGCCAGTCTGCAGAAGGACGAGTGGGTGACGAAGCAGATGCCCGGTGGTTTTGGTCCCGTGTTTGCGCTCTGGCTGAAGGACTCCGACGACGCCAAGCGCCTGCCTAGCAAGATGGAGCTGTTCCACCACGCGACCTCGCTCGGCGGAGTCGAGAGCCTGATCGAGTGGCGCGCCATGAGCGATCCTACCTGCGACAAGCAGCTGCTTCGCGTCAGCATCGGTGTCGAGGGCTGGGAGGACCTGAGGGATGATTTGGTTCAGGGGCTCAAGAAGCTAGCCGAGGAAAAGAAGACGCGGGCTTGAGGAGCTTTTTTTTTATTCCGGTACCCATAGACATTAGAGCCTTACGTCAACCTCGATAGATACTGCGGAGTATTCAGGAGAGGTAGGTACCATTATATCGCCAAAAGTTGTCACCAACAGTACTCCTTTTCTGTCAAAATCTTGCCTCTTTGAGTGGTCTTCATTACTGCACTGGTCTCCAACTCTCCAATACTGTACTTGTCCCTACTACTGCTGCAATTGTCTCCATAACTGAATTTTCCTCTATTACTGCATGACTGTTGTCCTCTGTCCGTCACTCTTGCGGTTCTCTGTCCGTCATCGTCCTCACATCGCTTCCCTTACAAAGTGATGTCTAGGGAGCCATCGTCGTTCAGGCAGCCCGCCAGCTGGTACCGCGTTGACTCGTATCTAAGCCCAGGGGTCAGGTACTGCGCAAGAAATCTCTCTGGGGAAGGAGGGACTTACGTGAACTGGATGGAGCCGGTGACCATGCACCGGCTCGCATTGCAGTATCTCTGTACCATCTGCCGTCCCCCCTCACCTGCCGCCTCCGCCAGCACGCGAGCGGCGGCCTCAAACGAGGCGACGGAGACGGAGAGTTCGGCGATGAGGGCGTCTACCGCTTGCTGCGGCGACTTTCCCTTCTCTGCCATGAGGATGGGGACGGCACTGACGATGCTCTCGGTAGCACTGTCGTCCCTGGGCTTCAATTCTTGTGTCAGCAAATACCGTATGCCAGAGTCGGCGTGTGAAGAATAGACGGAGACGCGGAGGAGAAATGGGTTGCATCCAGGATGGCGGAGCTTGGATCCCGAGGGGCCATACGCACGCCGTATATCGCTTCCAGTCCGGAAAAATATCGTACAGCTCTTAGACAGCAATGGCTGCTTGCCTCTCTTGGGGGTTTGATAGGCTTTCTTGGGATGCGAGGCGCCTGTAGATATTGCAACAGAGGCCGAGTTGGATGTTGGAAAGGTGGAAGATTGGATGTAGCGAGGGGAGAATAAGGGAAGGAGAGAAATGATGGGCAGCGGCAGGAAGGGGGGAACGAGCGGGGGATAAAACTTACCATCTCTTTCTTGAGCGAGAGAATGTCATTGGTACTGCTAAGTCAGCGATTTTTTCCAACTTGACTCTTCGCACAGAAGAGGTAGATACCATCAACAGCTTTTTTGTTTGTTGTTGCTGGCCGCCAATTCCAAAATCTTCCCACTTACGACTTACATCCAGATAGCTCGGCTTGTCTCTGCCCAAATCGTCTGGATCTCGTCCATGTAACGAATGTTTTCTGGGAGATTCTCACTGAGACCGAACCTGACGGGCGTTAACAAGTGACACTGCAGGCCAGGGGTGGATACCTACTCAATGAGGGCGCAGAGGAGCCAAACACCAGCAGTTCCGTCGCGTATCTCCCTGTATGAACCCATATCGGGTAGTGTGCCCTGCAGTCGGAGGCTCTGCTCCTTGTCACAGTTCTCAATGTAGTGCTGCATCTGTGCCATGAAGATCTGTCTTTGTTCTGCATCTGTTAGCCAGGGTGCTCTTGTTTGCAACAATGGAGCCCTTACCCAATGAGTATGCTTTCTGCAGCTCGCAGCCAATGAGCTTCAGCTCGGCGTTGACGTTGTCACACTTGACACCGGAGCCCCCTGACAGACCTAAAGCCTCCTCGGTAACTTGGATGGTGTTATTGCGGTAGGCCTTGGCTTTCGAGAGGTCACTGCTTAAGCTGCTGACGCCCTGTTGATCGAGAGCATCGTCCCAGCAAAACAGCCAGGTGATAAAGAGAGCCAGAGTCTTGATCTGATTCAAGTCAGGATGTGGGTAGTACCTGGAACAAGTCAGTGATATAGAAGTTTTAGGGATTTCGGAGAGAAGTTCATACAAGCTCACGAATCTGGCGTAGTTGGCCTTGTGATACTTATGTCGGAGTATAGAATTGTTCACCATCCTACCCCAGTGAATCTTGTTCAGCAAATAGATTCCCACTGTTTCCGCCTCGCTGGGACAGCTCACCGATCAAAGGCACCCCTGACAACAGGGGAGAGCCGCTCATAGTGAATGTTGCTTTGCACTGGCCAGTTCTTGAGGATCTCTCGAAGGTCAGGGACATGGATGGTCTGTCCTCTAAGAGATCTGGTCATGCCCTGGGCATCGTGAGGTAGGGATCCCATTGTGTCTGTGTAAAAACAATGCGCGGTTGTATGTTTGCAGAAGGGGTTAGAGAACCCAGATGTGTTTGCAGAAAGAGAAGAAGGACCAACGCGTGTTGGTAGGTAGAGAGAGGTTGAGGGTCAGCAAGTGTTGGTAGAGAAGTGTAGGATCAACACGTGCTTAGGGAGAGAGACGGAGGACCAACACGGAAGGTGTGTTGGTTCCGTCAGCTTGGCGATTCCGCACTTGTTCGCTTACCCAAGGCCAGGGTAATGATCCTGATCCAATCCCTCGACCTGATTAGGTTGTAAGATGCTGCGTACTTGCCTTCCGGTGTCGAGTCGAGGTGGGTTTAAAAATAAAAGCACGGCCTCAGCCAAGTTTGGTTGTGGGTGTGGATGGGTGGGAGGATCGAGAAAATATATCAGGAAGGTACGGCCACCCAGTGATAATGAGCTGCCTCGTCCGAACCCTCCTCAACGAGCTGCCCCTGACCTTTATAGTCTACTTCAACTCTCTTCCTGGCAACCAAGCCCAAAGGACCAACTAAGTTGGTCTGGCGGTATAACGCTCTGGTTCGTTAGTATGAACTTGGTATGAAATAAAAGGTCCTTACCTGGGTTTCGTAGGGCTGGGATTCAAGTCCCAGCCCGAGCTTTTGTCTCTCGTTTTTCCCCCTTTACTGTTACTTTCCCATTTTCTCATCAACCCAAGCAAGTTCATTCAGGTTGGCAGGTTGGGTGGATGCTCATACATGTCGTATTTCCAACAATTTCCAATTTTCAGGAGGCGAAATTTCGATGTGTATCTTTATTTTATCTGTTCCTCCGTTGTTTTGAGTGGTCAGGCAACCGGATCACACACCCTTGACCGGTGTTAACAACCGTCTCCTACAACAGACCTCCTTCCCAACCCGGTGGTCAAGGGGGGGAGGGGGGGAAGGGGGGGCTGGAACTCGAGGTTCCCCCCCACGCCGTCTCCTGACCTGGGCAGAGAGTAGTTAGAAGGAAATGAGAAATACAAATCGAGCGATATGATGATACAAGTCGCTGCCCGAGGACTGCGAGAAAAAGAGTGAGTTCTGATACAGCATGAGCCCAGATCACTAGTAAAGACAATCAAGAAAGGTCAACCTACTACTCCCGAAACAGAGGATCCTCGCCAATCGGCTAGTCATCGTTTGCAATTGCCTCCTGTACACCTGCGGAGTCGTGCTGCGGAGCGAAGGCGGGCATCTGGTTGAGGAGCAGCATGTGCTTTGGTGGTGATCATAAATCGCGGGACGCAAATAACCGGGAAAACGGGTCTTCACCTGTGGAGGCCACCACGCAAGACTGGGCATATCCTGAATGAATTTTCTTTACTATAATAGCCACTCTAATCCCGTCTTCCAGGGATACACGGCTACCTACGTCGTCTCACGAACGGGCATCTCAGAAGTTGAGATCCGAGGAC
>WIGM01000037.1:95743-123358 GCA_014235935.1 Colletotrichum musicola | reverse complement strand
TCGCGTCCGACAGGGCTCGAACCTGCAACCTTGCGTACCGGAAACGCATGCGCTACCATTGCGCCACGAACGCTGCACTGATTATTCCCTCGCTGATGCTTGGGTTGTGGTGGACCTGCGCGAGGGCGCCTAAGGTCCGTTGCGGAGCTGCGTGTGGATGGATGGAGGCCGTGCCTATCGTGAGAGGGCCTTCTGTGGTGGATCCCGAGGCACCGGGCGGTGGGAGGGGATTGGTTTTCTACCTTCTTTGCTCTCGTTAGGTGGGGTCCGAGTTGGGTGGGTTCTGAATGGGCGGAGAGTTGCAGGGGTTGTTGTGTTTGGGTTATTGTTCTCGTGATGGTGTTTGCTGTAAATGGAGGTTTGCTCGGGGACTTAGGTAGACAGACGATTGCGTCGAGGCCTGATTGGGACTTCAATTGACTGCCTACATGGCAGTGTCGAACGAAACCTTGTGTTTATGGGCAGGCACAACCTTCCGAAGTTGGTTGAATGTGGATGTCAACGGCACGAATCGGTCGGCTCGCTTGCGATTCCCATCAATACTGCGTCACTTGACAAAACTTGATGTGAACAACATATAAATATAAACGAAGCAGCAGTAAATGCCACTCTTTTTCGTCACAACAAGGCCCCAAGACCGTCGTGACCAGCACGTGGCTCGCGTCTTCACTGCGACGCTCGAGGAGACTTTGACCGGATCGCCTCGACCAGTCTCTTTGACAAGATATACATACCACTGTCTGATAAAAGACGCCGTCGGTATTTGTTTATTATACTGGGAACGATACTAGAGCAGAGGAGATGACGGACGGCGACGAGTAGTCTATTCGTGTCATGGAAATGGCAGCAGCTCGACCTCCGGTATCACTGGGATCACTTCCCCTCCGCCCAAACCTAGGTTGTACAACAGCAGCAACATTGTCACAAAAGACAGCACCGCCGCATGGCTGTGGCCTTCGAATATTGGGTAACATCGCAACCAGAAGGGATTCTTATACTTCCCGCTGCTGACTGATTCGTCTATTGTAAGGGTCAGTACGGCCTTCTGAGGCGTTGATGTACTAGATCTAGAGTTTGGGCCTGTCAGAGTCTATCTGCGCCCTTTGACTTCTCTCAGCGAGGAAGGCTCATGCGAGAGCTGCAATGAAACGCCCAGTACCATTCAGGGTAGATCAGGGTCATGACTTGTCCAAAGCCCAGATAGCAGGGACATAAACGTAGTGACCAAGAACGGCCTCTTCCATGCTACGGTATACAAGTACATACTAATAATAGCCTTAGAGACCAGAAGTTCCCAATTGTAATGCACTGTACTCAAAGTACTATCTTTGCACTTTACCGTATCCTGTATCGCTAGATAGGGATTCGTTGTAGCCAGAGATTCCGGCCAGGATTGTTAGTTGTCAGAAACCCAGCAGCATCGTTCTTGATCTTGTTCTGGGGTTTGTCTAGGTAGCTGGAATTGAACTGAATCAACCTTGGCGTAGGCATATTCCCAAGCTGTGTCGACCCAAGCTGTGTTGCTCCAAGGAAACACGTATTTAAACCGTCTTCACGCATCATCATTGACCGAATTGCTCAGACGGAATCACAAGGAGTGAGCCCAGCGGGAAAACCCAGCGACATCGTTTTTGACTTTGTCCCAGACTAAAGTACCCACTCAAACCTCAGAAACCAAACCCAGCAAAGAAACAAACCATGCACGCAACCTGTTTTGTTCCGATTTCATGGGGTAATACGAGACGGGTGACGGAAGACAGCTCTACATGGGGGAATGTGTTACGCGTGACGGAGGACAGCAGAAAAAAAGCAACATCACTCGCACAAAGATGCTTTGAGCACTGGAAGACCACCCAACTTGCTGAAGTGAGAACCGAGATAGCTCCACAGCTCCATCGACCGAGTTCAGGAGGCAGCTCACCACTTGGGGTACAATTATGAATAGGAAATGCTGCTTGCGAAGCTGGTCTTGTTTTCTATACGCGTGTAGCAATTAGCCTCCGGACCTTGGGAGAGCAAAATGGGTACTGGATTGGGAGACCAAGAAGATCACGCGTGCCAATCAAGAACAAAACCAACATCACGGTAGCTGGGCTGCCTTGGTAGAGCGAACTACTCTACAGCATGCACATTATTTATATAGGTACTTGTGGATGCAGCAGTGCAGCAACTAAACCCTCCGGTCCGTCGGCCCTTTGACGTGCCTCTGTATTCTTTGCCGAAGGGTTTGCGAAGTTCACAGCGGACTCTAAGCATCTCTGCTTTGTCTTGCACATAGGTATCAAAAAGATGGCGCATTTGAGCTTCAAACAGACTAGAAGAAAAACAATCTCTTGTTGTATTATTTAGGCCAAGTAATGGTCATGAGCATACACATCTGGCCTCAGGCCCAGGTGAGAGTCCATCCAGAGCTCCACGCTCCCTTCGGCGTTGCAGACCGCAGGTCGCGGACACGCAAGACACGAGTAGCCGTATCCAGAGACCACTTCTCGCCATCCAACACCTGGTTGTTGAGAGTGACTGTCGAAATATCGCGCTGCACTCCCATGATCGTGACGTTTCCAAGGGGAGTCGAGTCCTTGTACTCCCCAGACGGCGTGGCCTTCAGCACCCCATCCAGGGCGGTAAACTATTGCAAATTAGCCTGTACTCCTCGCGAGGAAACACGATCGACATACCTCAACCGTCAACGTAGCGTCCTGCTTCAAGCTCTCACCATCGTCGACGTACAGGCTTCCCTTGGCGGCACCTTTGCCATCGAGGGCAACGAGCAGCCCCCAGGGGTTGGCCCTGCTCTGCTTCGTTGTATACCCGGGCTCTTGAGTAGGAATGACGTGGCCGCCGCGGAGGTACACAGGGATATGTACCAGCGGCGCGTCAACGGTCACGTTCTGCCCGGATGCGACACCGGTGATGGCGGACTGGTTGTACCAGTCATACCACACGGTGCCCTTTCCGACCCCGGGGAAAACACCGTCGACGGTGGTCGCACCTTGCACAAGACACGGCGTCACCAGCACGGCAGGGCCGAGGAGAAACTGCCTGTCCGCGTCCGCGAGCCACGGCTCGTCCGAGAACTCCCACGCCAGCGCCTTCATGACCGTGTCGCCCAGCGTGTGCGCCCTGTGGAACGCGGTGTACATGTACGGCAGCAGCGCGTACCGGATTGCGATGGCGTTCTTGGAGGCCTCCGCCACGGCGCTCCAGCGGTACGGTTCCTGCGGGATGCCGGCGATGGCGTTGTGGTTCCTGTAGAAAGGGAAGAAGGCGCTCAGCTGCATCCAGCGCGCGCAGAGCTCCATGTCCGCGTTGCCGGCGAAGCCGCACGTGTCGACGCCGAACATGGGAAAGCCAAAGATGCTGAAGCTCAGGGCCTGGGGGATCGAGAAGAACATGTACGCCCACAGAGAGTAGTTGTCCCCTCCCCAGTGGCCTGCCCACTTCCCTGACCCGGCAAAGGTGGACCTGCCGATGATGAAGGGGCGCTTGCCCGGGAACACCTCGAGCAAGGCGTGATACGTTGCGTTGAGGATCTGGTGCCCAAAGAGGTTGTGGAAATCGTACTCCTGAGAGCCGCCGTGGTGCGTGGCGTTTGGGGAGACGGCGTGGACAGCCAGGTCGCCGTGGATGTGGTTGATCACGTATGGCGGGTGGTTGACATTGCGGACACCAGGTGTGGGAGTAGTTCGCAAGTACGAAGTTGTCGTCGATGTGGCTTCGGCGACAACTGTGGACTTGGCAGCTTCGGCTGACAGTGATGAGGCAGAGGCGGCTGCAGCTTCAGTGGCATTCGTCTTGTCGAAACCTTCAGGGTAGCGATAGTCCTCGTTGCCGGGCTCGCCTGGAATTTCGAAAGGAACGTGGGCAGGATTGAGCGTCAGATTCTTGCTTCCACAGCTGCCGACGCAGAACGACGCAACTTCAGACATGTCGATCCAAATACCGTCAAAGGCGACCTTCCGGAACCAAGTGACCAGCTCTGTCTTCCACCAGTCGAACGTCTTGCTCTTGCCCAGGACCGCACCGACCCAGTCGGGGAAGACAGTGTAGCCCGGCCAGACAGCCCCGACATATAGGGAGCCATCGGGGTTGAGGACGTAGGCGTCTGCAGCGAGCCCGCGGTCGTATGTCGGGTAGGCATCTTCTGGCTTCTCAGGGTTGGGGGAATAAATGGCCGAGTCAACGATTGGAACAAAGTGCTGTCCGTTCTTGTGGATCTTTTCGAGGAATGCTTCACCTTGTTCGTAAGTCCAGCTGTTATGATCATTTTCAAAGTCCCGATACTGGTTCATGTAGTCGATGTCGGCTAGTCAAGGGTCAGCTTCCACCATCTTCAGAAACAGTTCGGACTGGGAGGATTCACCCCAAATTGTCTCCAAGGGAATTTCGAACTTGGCAAAGTCATCCACGACTTCTTGCAGATTGTCCCAGCTCTTGTAGCCCCATCTACACTGGTGGAAGCCGAGCGTCCAGTATTGCTGCATGGCCGGGAGGCCAACGGCACTCTTCTGATAGGACGAAATTACCGAGTCCGCCGTCGGTCCTGCATAGAAGTATAGGTCAATGGTGCCGCCAAGTCCCCTCCACGTAATGTTGGACTCGCGCAGCAAGACTTCCTGCCCATGGGCGTTCCTCATGAAAAGGCCATGAGTGTATGCCTTGTAGTTGGCATTCTTATCCGTAGGCTCCGCAACGTAGACGGCTTCATTGGAGTCGGCATCAGTCTGAAAGTACCGCGTGTCAAGGTACACGGGATGAGAGCCATATATGTTTCCGTCAACGGGATCCCCAATGTCGGCAGCGTAGATGGGTCCTAGTGGTGTTAGCTGAAGAGCGAGGCATAAACCATCGATCACTTACTGGTCAGATGTCTATTCAAACGGAAACCGTGAATAACCTCACCGATACCGTAGAGGTTGTATTTTTCGGGAAGTCGTGAGGCTATTTCAAAGAACTGGTCCTCGAACACCAGCTTCGTCCCAACAGTCGTGAAGAGCACATCGCCTGTGCTTTTCCTCGTCACGTTGAAGCCAAACGTCGGCTCGTTGTCCCAAGAAAACTTCAGATCACTGTCGGAACCACTTGCGCTGACGGTGCCGTCGGGGCCGGGCTTCGGAATGAGCTCCTCAGGAAGAACGAACCAAGTGTAGTTTTCCTTCCCGATATGTCGCGGGAGGATCTCAACATGGAGGCGGTCCGCTGCCTGGTACTCCACGATGAGCTTAAGAGCCTCGATCTCGTTGCCGTAGACATTGCAAGCCTTGCCGGCAAGGTCGAGATCGACTGTAAACCCGTGGGAGGTCTCCTGAACGTTGGAGGCCTTATAGCCAGGGCAAACGAGTTGGGCGTCCTTCGCCTCGGGGTCATAGACGTTTGGAATCAAGTCAGCGCCAATATCTGAGTCCATCGCCACGGTGAACTGCGAATCTGCACTGCTAGTCGTTGTCGTGGCCGTGTACGACAAGAGCTGCCGTCCAAACTGGTGCCCGGCATCTGTAACCTTGGCGATCGCACAGAGTAACAGGACGGCGGCTGCCGTGGCGAGGGCAGGCCCGCGGAGGTACATGACGCGTTTCTTTCCCTTCTTCTCGTCGATTTTGTGGCCGTGGCGTCGTGATCTGAGCAGCCGGAGACACTGCGAGAGAACGAAGAGGGAGGCAATGCACCAGATCACAGATGCTGAAAATGCGGCCACCCCATCTCCTCTTGTGCCCTCCCAGCCCCCTACACGGAGCCAATCGACCACCGCCATGTTTGCTGCAGAGACAGAGTCGTATGAGATGCAGATAGAGTCGCAGCAACCAACAAGAAAGCTGACCGTCGTCTTACGAAGAGGTCAAACGCATCACCGTCGTTACAAGCGGCCGGGCTGCGGTGTAGCTAAGCTTCCCCGCACAGACTCACGAATGAGGGCGAGATGGATGTTTGGTTCGAGGTTAGAGCTTGTGAGCTCTGAGCTTTGTCCCGTGTATCAAACAAGCCTCAGTGAGGCGAGGGAGCCAACCGGAATGCGGAATGGGAGTGATGACGAAAGGGAGACAGCTGCAGCTTCAGCTGCCGCAGTTGGGGTACAGGAACGTGCGGAGTTTTGCGGAGGTCGGAGTGTGGCTGCCCTTGTCTCAGTCGTCCCATGTCACCAGACTGGCTGTGGCTGTCGATCACCGAAGCTTCAGTAAGTCGACTTGCATATATCCATCCCGACACTGTCCAGGGCCCGTCCCTGGTTGGCCAGCTTCAAGAAATATTCGCTGTAAATCTCTTAGAGGCTGGGGATGATTTGAGGTCCATAGGCGCTCGACAATGAATTGGACGCATCGAACTCCGGCTTTTTTTTCTCGGAGACTGTGCTTATTTATTCTCGTATTCAACACCGGACACGGATGTCGTCTCGAATCAGAAATGTGAAAAGCTGATATCTTGATCGCAAAGTTATTATGAGCCTAGGCCTTCTTGACTTCCTATCCGTCAATCAACTCGGTCCGGCATTTGGACTATCGCCACTTGCCCGAGAGATGTGCTTCTGAACGAATCGAATCTTCTCTAGATACTGGTCCACAATCGCGGGCAGCAGTCCTCGAGCTCCTGCATTCGAGTCCATGCGCGGAAACGCAGCCAGGGTCGTGTCGACCGTTTTACGCATGGCGTCCAGCTGCTCCTGCAGTGCTGCGAGGAGAATATAGACGCAGACGGGGTTCGCAAGGTCCTGCACTGCTCCCACATCGGGGACGACCCCCGGAGTCGATCGACACGGCCCTTTGAACGAGAGAAGCGCTGGGTCGATGACCGAGATTCCGTCTTCGGAGTCGGATGTTGTGGCATCTGAACTAGAAGAGCTGTCTTTTAGAGATGGGAATGCAACCTCAAGGATGTCGATAAAGACCTCGAGAACGAGCGTAACCGGAGACACAACCATCATCAGGGCCGTCTCATCGGACATGGAGGCCAGCATGGGTTTGCGCCAGGCAAAGCTGGCGCCTGCACTCATCAGCCAAGTGCTGAATGCCGTCACTTTCTGGGTGATGTGCAGCATCTCCTGAATGGCCTGGAAGGCATCGGGTCCGGGACGTTTGGAAAATAGTGCAGAGTGTTGCCTCCTCTTGGCCACGAGATGCTGCTGAAATGCCGAAAGCTGCTCAAGCCTAGTCATCACCATGGCCTGCGGCCCTTCCGGGTCTGTCAAGTCTGGGAAACCACCCTCGATCTGTAGCGGGCACTCAGCAGATGGAAACTCGATGGTGCTGATATCAGCGCCGTCCCAAGCGTACGGTGCGCTTGATGGTGACGCTTGGAAGCTCAAAGATCTGGTGCCGGGTGCATTTTCGATGCTTGACGACGACGACGATGACGACGAGCCGGCATCGGCGCGCTTCCCAGTTGCTGATTTCCGTGGTCTACCCGGCTTCAGGGGAGGACTGAAAACGCATTCGGTCCCTTCACGACGGCATCTCTGACATGGTTCGTCTTCCTTGGCGGCATTGCGGTGGCATCGGATCTTCTTGAAATGGCAGGCATCGCAGGCCTGACGGATGCCCTTGCTCGACGCTCGAATTGCTCTGGCCATCGTTCAACCAGCAAGTGAGTAGTCATTCGTTAACGCAAAGATACGATTGCAATATTTCGAAGGACTTGCGATATGGCGTGACGAGACGATATATCCGGGAAAGTCATCTTGCTGCGCCCCTTCCAGTGCTTCCGTTGACTGGTGTATGTGATAAAGGTACAGAGTATTAGGGCGAGGAGGTACGAACACAGCGAAGGGAAAGGATCTGGATCCTTGAGAGCCGGAACTCTGCAGCTGCTGACGGCTGGCTGCACTGGGTGGATTCGGCTTCAACCATCTGCCCATCTCACCATGACTTCGTTTCCTTTTCTTCCTTCCATCACAACCAACGGTTGCCAGTTTCCCACCCGCAGCTTTCCGAGATGCGTGGGGGATACCTGCCCTGCGAAGGACGCCCGGAGGACGCCCGGAGGGAGTGGGGCCTTCAGGGGTAAGGTTGTCCGTTCGTCGCAGAGTGTGCGATCCAGGGACTGATGTTCATTGACTGGATCAATGCTTCAAGACTCGATCAAGTAACGGGTTTTCCTCGCCCTGCTTCTTATGAGGACGAGAATATTCCGGCGCCGGCTGAATCCAATGCTACGGCTCATCGGACCCTTGGCTGCGTCTTGCAATGGATGTCAGTCCACTTTACGGGAAAACCGCCGAGATGCCCGTCGCTAAGGAAACCCGCCGAGCCGGCCTAGAAAAGGGGTTCGCATACCAAAATACTTCCACCCGTGACTTACATCATTGAGAAACTGTACTGCCCAAAGTTATCAAACAGTTGTCACCATGCTAGATGCACCCGCTTCTCACAAACGGAGGATCCTCCTCGTCGTCACCGTCGGCGGCTTCACCCACGCCGCCCCAATCCTCGAGCTCGGCGCGGTCCTCGCCGCCCGCGGCCACGAGGTGCACTTCGGCACCAATGCCGGCCAGGAGCGCTGGGCCGCCGACTACCCGGCCATAGCACGCATCCACACCTTCGGCCCCGCCCTGCCGGACGACGAGGCCGAGAGGCACTACGCCCGCATGAGCCGCTGGCGGCCCAGCGACGGCATCGGCCCCATCATGGCCTCCAAGTACCTCTTCGACTCGTACTGGCCCGACGCCCACTTCCACCTGCGCGAGCTCGTGCTCGACCCGGACACGAGGCCGGACATGATCATCGCCGACTTCTTCGTCGACGCCGCGGCCAAGGACATGATGATCGAGTTCGGCGTGCCCATTGCTGTGATGTGGCCGCAGATGCCCTACCTCCTGGCGCCCGTCAGCTACATCCCCGGACAGCCGGGGTTCCAGGTCGACTTCACGCCGACGTCGGAGAGGGCGTCGATGTTGTCGCGCATTCGGAACGAGATGGTGCTGTTCTGGGCGCTGCCGCACATCACGGCGTGGGCGCGCTGGAGCAAGAAGATGAGGAAGCGGATGGGCGTGCGGCATTCGCTTCCCATGCAGTCGAAGCCGAATCATCTAGTCTTTGTCAACTCCTTCTTTGGCCTGGAGCCTCCCAAGGATCTGCCGCCCCTGATGGCCGCCGTAGGACCCATTCTCAGCGACGAGTATCCTCAGCTTGATGACACATATCGGGCCTTCCTCGAATCCCACGATAAGACCATTTATGTTGCGCTCGGGACGCACATAGTCCTTCCAGAGCATGATCTGTGTAAGTTGATCCAGGGCCTGGTCCTAGCTTTGGACGCTGGACACGTCAACGGAGTCATCTGGTCCATTGGGTCAGCAGCGAGAAAACCCGCAAACCCATCCTCGACATTCAAACGAGCAGACGGAAGCACCCTGTCAGTCGGCGGCATCTTCAACGGGGACCATCCCGAGTTCCTAGTACCAACCTTTGCACCCCAAAGGGCCATCCTCGACCACGAAAACACCAGAGTCTACCTCACCCACGGCGGCGGCTCCAGCGCAAACGAGACGCTCTTCCACGGCACGCCCGTCCTCGTCATTGGCTTCTTCTTCGACCAGCTGTCCAACAGCGCGCGCCTCGTGGAGGCCGGCGTCGGTCTGTCCCTGGACAAGTTCGACTTCCGGCCCGAGGAGATGGCCGCCAAGATCGGTCATATCGTGTCCGACCCGGACGGCACGGTGGGCAGGAACGTAGAGCGGATGAGGAGGATAGCGCGCATCGCCTCGAGGCGCAAGCACCTCGCCGCGGACATGGTCGAGGAGGTCGTTGCCGATCACGAGCTGCGCTTCAAGGAGGGGAGGGAGCTGCGTCCCATGCACATCCAGACGGCGGATATGCGGATGCCCGCATGGAAGGCGAAGAACTGGGATCTCTGGGCGGTTTCGCTATCTGCGAGCGCAGCCTGCTTTACGGCATGTTTCCTTGGCGTGAGGTACGCTCGGAAACTCGACTTTGAGGTCTTCAAATATGTCGTGGATGCTGCGAGACACTTTAGGGGTACATGATTGAATGGCAGGAGGCACCGTGACGATTTGGGACATATTCTGTACCGTTCAGCACGATTCAAAATCATGTGAGCGTGGAGGAATGCGGCCGCCAAGCAACAGTGTCTGAATAATTGCATGGCAAATTTCCCGAGTCCGACGTGCAGAATGGGGCCCCTTGAGTGGCCGCCCGTACATAATCATAATATGCGACGTGTTTCTCAGCCACGCGCATCCTGACTTTTCTCGGCGGTCAGCACTACTTCAGAGACACGCTTTTCACCTTCTCTTGGCCCAGAATAGTATTTCGCCCTTGAATCCCCCTTGCCGTGCATCCCGACATCAAAACAGATTAAACCCTGGGTCGTCGACCATCGCGCCGGGACAACTTTTGCTTCATTTCGTATACTGCAAAGTCGAGATGGGAACTACCGATGCTACAGTGATGGCCCGATCGGGTGGCCTCGATCTGAAGTCTGCGATCTCGACTTTTGGCCTGCTCGCCCTGGCCTACTATTCCTTCAAGATATTTAAGGCACTCTGGACCGGTTTCACGGGACCTTTGAACAAGATCCCCGGACCATGGCTGAACAGAGTAAGTGGTCTGCCATGGATGGTCCAAGTCGTCAAGGGCAAAGCGTTCGAACGGAGTGCCGAGTACATTAAACAATATGGAGACATGGTCAGAGTCGGTCAGTCTCCTAGTTCCCTCAAAACCGAGCCGTTTTTGACATTCTTTAGCCCCGGATCTCATCATCGTCTCAGACGCAGAGTCCGTCAGGCAAGTCCTCGTGGGAATGGACCTCCGCAAGAGCGTCATCTACGAACGGTTCAGACAGGACCCGGACGCCCCGTCCCTTTTCACCATCCGCGACCGCGCCGACTACCGCACGCGGCGCCGCTTCCTCTCCCACGGCTTCTCGGTCAGCTACCTCAAGGGCCTCGAGCCGCTGATGCTCAAGTGCATCAAGGCGCTGGAGGAGTTCCTCGACGAGCAGTGCGCCCGGGCCGGAGGCAAGGCGACCGTCGACGCGTGGAGCTTGACCGGCCGGATCGCGTTCGACATCATGAGCGAGACGGCGTTTGGGGGGTCCTTCGAGATGGTGAGGAACGGGGAGCATCCCATCCGCAAGAGGTTTTCCGACAGCATCAAGCGCATGTCCATGGTGAGTGGGGGACTCCTTCTGGAAGTGAATCATGGCCTCGTGTACTAACAAATTTGGCAAGTACCAACTCCTGCCGTTTTTGAAATACGTCCCGTTCATGCCACCTTTCCAAGACCGTGAATTGCGGCGACTCGTGGACGAGATCATCGATAGGAGGAGGTCAGCGGGCGACAAGGTCGGCAAGCCGGACATCCTTCAGCTCCTCTTGGACGCCCACCATGAGAACCCTGAACAGTACAACGAAAAGATACTCATTGCCGAGATGTTCATGTTCTTGGTCGCGGGAGGGGAGACGTCTGGGAGCACCCTGACCTTTGCTCTGATGCTTCTTCTGAACCACCCGGAGGCATATGACCAAGTGGTTCGGGAGGTCCGCGAAAGGTTCCCCGACGCAGATTCGCCAGTGACGGACGAGGACACGACGGATTTGTCGTTTCTTACCGCCGTATTGAAGGAAACGTTGAGGATGATGCCACCGGGGGCTGCCGGTAAGTCTAGGGGTGCCCATAAAGGCTACGAACGTTCGCTGATCTCTTGAAGGACTCTATAGACAAGCTGACGCGGACATCATCCTGAGGGACCGTCTCATCCCCGCTGGAGTAAGTTTTCACGAAATTTTCGAGACGCTTCATACAGCCGGGCTGTCTGGAGGCTTTCTAACAGCAACAGACCCGAATCACCGCGCAGACAACAGTCCTCCAGCTGGATGAAAAGGAGTGGCCCGATGCCGGCAAGTTCGTACCAGAGCGGTGGCTGTCCGAGTATAAGGGCAAGACGGCCAACGAGAAGACGGCGTGGTATCCTTTCTCTGCAGGATCGAGGAATTGCATCGGGAAACAGTAAGTTGTCTTTTTTTTTTTCCTTATTTTGTTTTATTTCGGCCTTGCCATCTCGAATGCATCGCTGAGCGCGCCAACAGATTCGCGTTGACTGAGCTGCGGCTGGTCCTTGCCTCACTGCTCCGCAGGTATGACCTCTTCTTGGTTCCTGATCAGTCCCATGAAGTCGTTCACTTCACGGTGTTGCTTCTCAAGGCTGGGAAGTACATGATCGGTATAAAGCCGAAAGCCTAGAATATCGAGATAGGTGTACGGAGTAAGTCAAGGAGGCAGGGTGGGTGTAAGCAAGACCGCGTAGAGACTTGAGTGTCGATGGCGAGTTTTCGGTAGAAAGATTGGTATGAATAAAATTAAGTTTGAAGACCAAATGACCCAATGTTCAGCACTCGTATAGTTGTTGTTCGCAACGTTCACTTCTGCTGTTTCGTTTCGGTGAGCTGTCGGTGTTAGTGAATCCGGTGACGGGTGGGTGTGAATGGATGTTCGTGGTATCCACTCTGAAAGCTTCAGATACGTACCGATTTACGTAACGTGAACCGTCCTTCTGGTTGGATTACCTAATTTCGTCAAAGCTCCGAATCCCAGCGACCCGTTTGGATATTTTTTTCTTCTCCTTCCTCGCCCTTCCACTCAGAAATTTTCACCTACCTTTCCACCATGGCCGCAGTCAGAGACAGTTTCCTCGATCTCGAGAGACACCGCCTCCAGCTGGAAGACAACATAGCCAAGCTCAAGAAGGCCCTCCAGCACTGGCGACAATGGGACGCGGAGTATGAGGCCTTGAAAGAGGAGATCGAATCCGTTCCCCAGCCCGCCAGCCAGCCGGATCTCGCGCGCATCCGCAGAGATTTCCAAGGCGTTGTCGTGGACAAGAAGGAGATCAACGACCTCTTTGGCCGCATTGATCTCAAGCCCGCCGACCAGATCGTCAACCTCCTATCGCGTCGTATCGACTATGTTTCTCAGAACATCGCGACGCTTGAGAAGCAGCTCGAGGCCGCTGAGCAGAAGCACGCCGCTGCCAGCATCGTCAGCAACCCCGACGTCCGAGACGAAGATGGCCTCCCGATAACGGAGATCATCGAGGAGCTTGACGAGGAAGGCAACGTCCTCTCCAGTCGTCTGCAGCGACCTGGTGATTCAAGCGGCCAGCTCAAGGAGATTTTGGAGAAGGCAGGCGTCAGGAACATTCCCGAGGGCAAGCCTAAGGGATCGGACGAGACCGAAGCCATCGTTGAAGATGTCACCGACGAGCCTGTCGTGGAGATCCAGGAGCCCGTCCAGCCGGCGCCTGAGCGCCCCTCTCCCGTCAAGTCGCAGCCTGAGGAGAAGGTCCACAACGCTGTCTCTGTGAAGAAGACTGTCTCCTTCACCGAGGACACGAAGCCATCGCCTGAACCCCAGGTCTCCAAAAATGCGAAGCGCGTCGAAGAGATCATGAACACGGCGAGGGCACAGGAGAGCATCAGTCGGGAACCGCCAGTCATACCCGAAGGCGAGTCTGCCGAAGACGCCCTTCTCCGTCGGGAGATGCTCAAGTACGGCATGGAGGAGGTTGGCGCTGTCGTCGCAGAGCTCACCCTTGATGAAGGCTCTGGCGATGACGATGACTGGGAGTACGACTACTCTGACCTCGACGAGGACGAGGAAGAGGACAAGTATGGACGGTCCACAACCAGCGTTCTCGACGAGGGCTACCACTCACGGATGCTCGAGCTCGAGAAGCGCCTGGGCGTTCAGTCTCGGTTTACCCAACTCGTTGAGGCGGACGGCGAGAATTCGGATGAGGACGAGGACAAGCAAGGCATCGGCCGCATCGTCATCAAGCGCGACGATAAGGCCAAGGCAACCGAGCCCGTCAAGCCAGCAGCAGCAGCTCCTGTCGCCTCCAGCCTCAGAACGTCGTCGCCAACGGCGTCTGCTGATGGCAAGAAGGCTGTCCGCTTCGCCGAGAGCCTCGACATCGCTCCTGAGTCTGCGGCTCCTGCCGCGGCACCCGTCGAGGCCAAGCTCGGTCCTGTGCCCTTCGTGGAGCCTCTCAGCGACATCGTCGAACGCAGCGGCCCGGCGAAGCAGTCTGAGGCCAAGTCTACCCGCAAGGCATCCCGTTTCAAGAAGCAGAGAGGTGCACCCACAGTCGTCGACGACGACTTCGTCCCTAAGGGACCGATGGATGTTCCTGTGCGCTTCCTTGACCAGGACAGGCCCACGGCGCCGACAGGTCCGGAGGGAAAGACACTGGCCGACTCGATTGTCGAGAAGGAGACTCAGGCGGTCGAGGCTGACCCCTTCGGCGACGAGTTCATCGACCAGGATGTTGCGGACGAGTACCATCGCCAGCGCAACAAGTTCATCCAGAAGCAGGGCGGTTTCATGCAGGAAGACACGTCCGTGATCCGGCCGCTTGATGAGGCCGACGGCGGCCAGCGGATCAGCAAGTTCAAGGCTGCTCGTCTCTCCAAGCAGTGATGGCCGGATCTCAACCCGATGGTATGTGGCAACATTTCTTTTGCATCAAGCTCTCCCTTCCCCAAATGATGATCTAGACTTTCAACATACAGTTATCCCTGTCCGAGACAAAGTTACATCGTGTGGACACGGTTCTAATTTCTGATTTTGCTCAATCTTATTTATCTTCATGGCATCTTCACTCGAGGACTTTGGACTAACATGGTTCAGACAGATGTTTGATGATTCCAACACCCGATGTCGCTGCCCAGCCATCCCATCCTGCTCAGGTAAGACGAACTTTACTGATTTTTTCTCAACCCCTCGAAATGATGAACTAGACTCTCAACATACAGTTATCCCTGTCCGAGATTTGTTACACCATGTGGACAGTGTTCTACTTTCTGATCATTCTCTTCTCTTTCTCTTGTTACTTGCATCGCGCTGCCATGACCAGCCGCTAACAAATAACACAGATATGCGATCCACGTGATGCAAATGCGCCAGCTACCTGTTGTGCCTCTCTTCTCCTTTGCTTTTCCAACGCCTCCCCATCGGGACATGCGAGGGTGGATAGAGCGGATAGAAATTGGATTGATAGACCCAATGTCGGGTCTGCGGTCAGCGATTCTGTAGTGCATGGATCCTGGCCCACTTCTTGCTTCAAACACTTGCTATTGCCCACTAATCCTCACAGTTCTGCACTTGCAGTGACACGTACTCCCTTCCCTGTGGTCGACTGGTTCGCCGCAGTCGAATGGGGGTTTTCTTGTGGACGTCTGGCAGTACGGACCGCTTCTTAATCTGACAATTGATGGGCTGCAGCACATTCAATCTGCTTCACCATTACTAGCGGATCCAAGAGCAATGTTCACACAAGGGCTCTCTGACGCCATTACCCTTTTGTCCTGTGGTTTCGGCGATTCGTTTCACCCTTGACATGTTCTTCTCGAGTCATTATGATAGTATTTTCAATATACACATACGATTTAATCAACAACTCCGAATGAATGGTGCGCCTCGTGAAAACATATTCCCTCGCCTGCGTTTTTATTGTTCCTTTCTCATTATTTCTTACTGTGAAAATGCATGGAACCGCCCATCTAGCTGATCTTGGCGTTGCTAAAGTCCATCTCGGGGTGCTCGGCCTGGAACTTCTTGAGGATGTCGAGCTTCTTCTGCTCGTCCGAGGTGGGCAGGCCCATCTCCTTCTGGCGCTGGTCGAACATCATCTTCTCCACCATGGTGCGCGTCTCGCCGTCGAGGTCCGAGAGCTTGCTCGTGTCGGGCGTGATCTTGGAGACGTCGATCTTGGGCGCCGTGGTGACGACGTGCGGCCACCACTCCATCTTGTTGACCTTGTCGAGGTGGATCTCCACCGTCTTGGTGCCGTCCGAGGCCGAGGTGAGGGTCCAGGTCGAGTCGTCGATGATGATGGCGTGCGCGAGGTCGCCCTGGGAAGAGATGGGTATGTCAGTATCTCTGACTCAGGCCCGTCGCTATGAGGCAGTGGCGGGGGGATGGACGTACGCTGATGATGGGCTCCTGTCCCTTCACGCCCGCGGAGATCTTGGTCTTCTTCAGGTCGATGACGAGGTCCCTGCTCTTGTAGTTACCGGGGACGCTGAAGGTGATGTCGACGTCGCCGATGGTCTGCTGCCACTTGTAGGGCAGCGCATTCTGCTCCTCGGCCTCCTTGGCGCGGGCGGCGGCCTCCTCGGCGGGGGTGGGTTCTGTCATTTTTGCAACATTTAGTACCTGTTACCTGAAGAGAATCATCGTACTGGGCCAAAAATCGCCTCCAAAAACTCACCAGGTTTGTCGGCCATTTTTTGGTGCTCTTACAGGCGTGCTTTGTAAAAAGACGGTCTGCCGAACGCCGTGGACGGGCGCAGAAGGCTGAGCGGGATTCTTGGAGGGGTAGCTGCGAGACCCCTCAGGAAGCTCCGGCCAATCAGCCATCGCTTAGGAAATCTCCCCCGTCAGCCTTGCCGAACGCCAATCCGTCGTTCTATCAACCCGTCCAGGTAGGAGGTATCCATCCCAATTCCTCGATTCCCGTGGGCATTTTGCGGAACTCCTTGCATCGCAAACGCAAATGCCGTCGTGAGGGACGCGTTCAAATTCGAAATTCTCCTTCCTAACTCGGCCCCCCGACCGAGGACCGACCGTCCATCAAATCGAGACGATACCAACCTGCTCGGTTCCTAACCCCCAATCAACCGCACAAGATGGCCGCCCGCGCCTCAACAAACGGCGCAGCCGCGCCCCCCACGACGACGACGGACATTTGCCCCGTCTGCAAGACGATGCGCTACCTCAACAAGGACCTCGAGTTCCTCATCAACCCGGAGTGCTACCACCCCATGTGCGCCAACTGCGTCGCCCGCATCTTCTCCGACGGACCCAACCAGTGCCCCTACGCGGGCTGCCACAGGACCCTCCGCAAGAAGGGCTTCAAGTCGGCCTACTTCGGCGACCTCACCGTCGAGCGCGAGGTCGACATCCGCCGGCGCGTCGCGGCCGTGCTCAACAAGGTCGAGGACGACTTCGAGACCCTCGACGACTACAACGAGTACCTGGAGTGGGTCGAGACGCTCACCTTCGACATCATCTCCGGGACGGACGCCCAGAAGAAGGAGGCGGAGGCCAAGCTCATCGAGTGGGAGCAGGCCCACCGCGCCGAGATCGAGCGCAACCGCCGCCTGGCCAAAGAGTCCGAGGCCGAGCGCGTGGCTCGTTTCGAGAGCGAAAAGGAAGAAGCCCGTCGACGCCGGCTGGAGGCCATGGAGGAGGATCAGGCCGAGAAGAAGGCCGAGGCGCGCATGCGCGAGGAGATGCTCAACGGCCTGGCCAGCAGCGACGTCGGCGAGGCCAAGCAGACGCTCAACCGCGTGCTGCTCAAGAAGCGCGGCCAGGGCCGCGTCAACGCCGCCGCGGGCGCGCTCGCGGACGCAACTTCGGCGCCCGGTCTGTCGATCCGCGGCCTGAAGAAGGAGAAGAAGCGCGCGGTCGAGGAGAACAAGCCGTACGACCCCTTTGGCGGGCTCAACCTCGACATGGACCGGTACAAGCTCGGCCCGCTGGACGAGTACCGCAACCACTGGGTCGACGAGGCGCGGAAGAAGGACGAGATCGTCGTGGGAGGGTACAGCGCCGAGGAGTACCTCAGCCGCGCCATGTTCGAGGCGTTTTCCGGTCTGGGGGTGTTCATCGACGACGAGAAGGGCCCGGAGAAGGTTGCCACCGCCGAGGCTGCGCAGGCTGCGGCCACGGGCGTGACGGTGCAGAGGATGGACGTGGACGACGTCTTCTAAAGTCTGCTGTCTTTTGGGTTTCTCTGCTTTCTCTTGTCATGGATGCATAGCGAGGGCGTTTCGGGGGGGGGGGTTAAGATGGTCGTTAAAACAAAACAGGGTTTGGCAAAACCAAAGAGGTTGCTGCTCACTCTAGACACGCAATGGTTCAATTCGAGGCCATGATGAAGTCCGAGGGAGAAATCACTCCCGGCACGTTATGCAAGAATTACTTCTAAGTCTGCTATTTAGATAATACATTTTTCAAACTCGAGCTTTTGCTGGTTCGCCCGCTTTACCGGCGTGGCCAACGTCTGCTGAGCCTTTTGTTTCAAAAGACGCTCCGCCGTCTACGCGTCGTCCATTGTACAAGCAAACCCTTGTGAACGCCTCGCTTGAGAGATGAGAAACCAGAGAAAAGAAGTGCCTCCGCGGATGTTGCGCATACAAAGGTGCAGGCATGTGTCGAGGGCAGCCTCTCTAGATTACCTATGTCTGCCAGGGGGTTTGTTGGATGGGCCGGGGGAATACGGGAACGGTTTCGATATTATCCAAGCCTCCGCCAATAGGCTGTTGATTATGTTGCCAGCCCATTCCCGTCTGGTGGTTCACGAAGGCACCTTGGCGGAAGGGATTTGTGGTTCCCGTGGGCTGAGGAAGAAGAGCGCCGGAGCTAGTTGCGGGTCTTTGTTGTTGCAACTGTGATCCAGTAGCAAAGCTCTTGGCAAAGGGGTTGGTTCCAGTCATCATCGGCTGCAGCGGCGCGGCGGCGGGAAGCTGCCCAGTCGGCTGGGATTGGAAGGGAGAATTGCTTGGGGCGGGAGAGAAAGGTTGCTGAGCCTGGGGCGAAGACCTCGCGAATGGGTTCGTCGATTGGCGTTGGAGACCGCCCTGGGTCTGGGGCCGGTCAGGCGTAGAGAAGGCCGAATTAGTGGTCATACCCGTTTGCTGGGCCATCAACATCGACGCTCGGAAGGGATTAGTAGTTTGCTGCCCGGCCTGAGGGCTGAGCATGCCCGTCTGCTGGCCTGTTTGGAAGCTTGCCACGGAGTCCTGCGGTATTGAACCCAGTGCACCAGGCTGGAAGCTCTGCTGCGGCTGTGGCGTGAAGCCGCCAAAACCAGCTCCAGTGAAGTTCGGTTGCAGCGGCTGGGCCGCTGACGCCTGCTGTTGTGGCTGCTGCTGTACCTGGCCGAACGGATTGGTGGTGCTCTGCGTTTGGTACGGGTTGGTTCCGAAACCTGTCGGTTGAGCGGCAAATCCGGTTTGTTGGGCCCCGAAGCCGTTCTGCTGGAAACCGGTGGGCTGGGTTTGGAAGGGGCTGTTAGACGCGAAGCCCGTCTGCATTGGCATCTGCTGTTGCTGCTGATGCTGCTGTTGGTTCGGCGCCATCGTGGTCTGGTTCTGCTCAATTGACTCGAAGAAATCAATCAGGTCAGGGGCCGGGGCCTTGGCAGCCTCCGGTTTCGACTGCGACAGTCCGTTGGTGCTCGGGAAGGGGTTGTTCGCAGCGGGCGCAGGCTTTGAGTCGAATGCGCTGGCCGATGACTTGGAGACGCTGCCCCCGTTCTTCTTGGCCTGCTGCTCCGCAATGTATTGCCTTCTGTTGACTTCGAAATCGGGATCGTGCAGGTACTCCTCGAGTTGACGACCCAAATTAACCGGCGCGTGCTTCAACTTGGGGACTTCGACACGAGTCTGGTGTTCGAACTGTCGTGCGACGCTCAGGTACTGGACCACAAAATCCGTCTGTTTGGTAAAGTTTCGGTAAATCGACATGGCTCGCTCGGCATCGACCTTGGACATTTCAAAAAAGTTGCCTATCAACGTCAGGATTGGAGTGGCATTGCGACCGTCAAGCGCACCTAAGATGTTGATCATGCCCTGGTTCAAGGCTTGAAAGAGGGCCAGCAAGTCGAGGACAAGCAATCTGAAGACCGTGACGGTGATTTCGTTTTCGACCTCCCCCTCGAGCACCTGCCAAGCGTCAGCACCCATTCCATCCGTCTGCCGCAGCCCGAGCAAGACTCACGTCGCATTTCAGCAGGGCGGTGATTTGGGTCTGGAGGATTTCCGTCTCCCTCAGCAGGCCCTTCTCGACGGTCAACTTCTCCAACCTCGATTCTTTCGTTCGAACCCAGTCGCACTTCGTTTCGCGGAAGGCCTTGGCTCTAGCGCTAAGGTAGTTGGCATAATGCCGGATGTTCCGACCCTGAGTCTGGGCTGCAGTGTCTCGTCAGCGCCTTCGTCCGCGCGCGCAAGAAGGCAGTTCGGCGAGGCATGAGGCCCAACTTACCGTCGGTGAAGTTGCTGATCGCAAGTGTGTTCGGGTGCCTGGCCAGGAACGCAAGTGTGACATCAGGCGAACCTTCGCGGATCATCAGGTGGACGGTGATTAGGCTCTTGAAGACGACGGTCCATGTCGAGTCCCTCAGTCGAAACTGAAGCGCGCGAAAGACCTCGCCCACTCCGGCCTCACCCGCGTGCGTCGCTACGAGGATATGTTCGATGTACTTGGTCTTGGGCGGCGCGGCCTATGCAGATGGGATATCAGCATTGTCACGGGCATAGGAGCCTCGGCAAGACAGTAGCATGGAATGACCGTGGCCCATCCCTTCACTTCAACGCACCTTGATCTTGGTGGCCCCCTTGACAGATTTCTCAAAGGAGCTCGACATTTTGGCTCGATCGGGCTCGTGGCAGTTGGTGAGCTTGGCGACAAGAGGGAAAGCTAAGTTGAGGTTGGCGATCGGACGAAAGTCTCAAAGAAGGGAGCGGTCGAAGGGCACCGGCCGTCACGGGCCTCGTCACGAGGTTATCTGGCAAGACGTGGATGTATGTTGGAGTAGTTGTCGATAAATGCTGCGCTCGGAGGAGGTGCAGACGCGGTCGTGGGCGACGGGCGGGATAAGTATCGGTGACGGGGCGCGCGATGGAGAAGGGTCGCAGGCCAGGGAAACCCTCAACTCAGCGAAATTGGGTCCCGGCAAGCTTCAATGCAGGGTGATACGTTCGGGCTCCGGAGCGGGACCAACGGCCATGACAGGTCGCAAGGGATGGTCGCGACTTTCTGGCTAAGGATACAAATACGGTAATCGGGATATCGTTATTCGGAATGCGCGCCTGATGGCGATGGGCGGGATGGATTGGGTATCGGCACACGGGAAATGAAGGCGGGCGGCGTCAGTCTTGACGTTGGCCACGTTGGTCGGGAAGTGGTGGACGTGGGTGGAGGGGGACGGACCACGCGGGCCTTTGTGAGCTGGGAATACTGTGTAGGTAGGTATTCAAGGAGGTGGGAGGTGATGTTCGGCTGGTCGGTAGGTCGGGCTTAGCCTACCTAGGTACCTCTATAGTAAGTCTGGCGGTCAGCTGGAAATCGGCACCGCACCGTCACAGTGGCATTCCAGCGAGGTGGTCCTGGCGCTGGCGCTGATGCTGACGCTGGTACGTCTGGGGTCCTGGCAGTCTGCTGAAGACAACTGAGCTGCGATCATTACCTAGGTACACTAGCGTGGGGTGGGCCTCAGGACGACCCCGATGCCTCCCCGTCAAGGCGTCGACCCTCCCGTCCACCAATACACCAACACGGACGAACACTGGCAGCTCCGACTTGCCGGGACACCACCTCTCTGGTTGAAGCTGGGCGACGAGTGTGAGTGGAGAAGGATGCTGTCCGCGGACCTCTGAGCTGTCCAAGTCTTCTGAAGTTGTCTTACCTACGGCTCCAGCTGTCGTCTGTCATGGATTGACGTCCGTATGAAAAAAGCAACACAAACTCACTCCAATAGCGAGAACCCGAGATAACCCTCGTGCTGCGCCCAGCCTTCGCCTCGTCAGACTGTGACACTCCCCCATCAATGAATCAGCAACCTTCGACCTGAAGCCTATCCAGCCCCTCATGCTCGGCACTGCGACGAAATCTTCCGCCCCCGAACGGCACCACGACCGTTGAAACGCCAGAGGGGAAACACGGGGTTCGCTCGCGTTCGATTCACATGTACACTACCGAGTCACATTTGGTGATGGTCACTGGCAGATATAGTTCCCGGACCCTTCCTTTTTTCCCCTTGATCGGTAATGTTGATTCATCCGAGTCTGGGATGTTGCTGGCCAGCCGCACAGGGCGCCATCCCCGTCAGCGTATATGCACCAACGAGACACTAAATGTACACGTTTCCGACTCGTAACCAAAGCCGTCACTGGCTTCCCCAGTCTCAACCACGCCGATAGCCTGCCATCCGTGCCCATGCCACACCTGAATCCCTTGCGAGAGTTTAGGTGGTCGGCAGGAAGGAGCATCCGATGTCTTGAGCCTGCGGCCGAACCAACGAAAATATCTGGCCCATCCATGGATGTGCCACGGACGGGAGACCGTAACAACAATCCCGACCGCGACGACGCCATTCTTGTCCAACCACAACACACCACGACCACACAGGTACACAATCCTAAGCCTCACTTGACGCTGTCAGGACCTGCATGGCTGAATGCGTGTGACCGAAGCATCATCCCCCAAGTACACCCATAGAATTCTTCCATTTCGTAAAAAAAAATCAGAGTTGCCTTTCATCGCGTCCGATGCTAGTAACAAGGTCGTGTCGAACGCCTATATCATGGCCTCCTCCGCCCTCAGCACCTTCGCCCTGAAGCCGCCCGAAGGGAAGAGCTTGGATGCCTCGGACAGAGGAAGCTGCATCATATTATCCACGCGGCTTTCATCACCTGGAGAGTCAAATAGTTAGTTTCGTGATAAACGTTGAATTTCCGCGAAGAGCGGGCTGCAGAGGGGAGATCGTACATACACTTTTTTGAAATGGAAGAATCATGAAGAGGAAAGGAAGAAAATCTTTAGGAGCTCGCCAGAAGATTTTTATATGGGGACCTGCCCCGCCCTGCGCTAGTCCCTTTTTTGGTGGGACCTCCCAGGTGCCTGAGGTGCAGAGGTCCACCACACGGGACCTCTCCCGTCCACTGGCGCATTGGTTCCAATGCTTCAACATGCGAAGTCCAGCAAGCTCCTCATCCTGTGAGTTATCATCAAGTTTGGTCTTGCTGGATTCAATTGCGTTGCTGTGCACCAAAGGCAAGCATGCTTCACGCAGCAGGTCCCGAGATACCAGGATAGTGGCCTTTCGAAAACCCTGAGGAGAGCCCAGTGTATAGCAGACGCTGAGAATGCGGCCGGAATTCCATTAAAATATTTTTTGCTACCACTGTTCACAGTGTTGGGGAAAGAAAAGGCAATACGAAGTCCAACAAACTTAGTTCTTCTGGCTTGTCTTTTAGAGGCGCCCTATGCGGGAGTTTCTGGCATTCTAGGTATTCAGCTGTTTCCGTTTGTTATTATTGTTACCGTCGTCCTTCACTGTCGTCCTCCACTGTCGTCCTTCACTACCCATCATCCGTTACTGTTGTCCGTTACTAGGTAGGAGTCCTTCTAGAAGGGGGTGGTCCGGATCCCTGGCCGGTAGGAGGGCCCACTACGTACCTGAGTACCTACTAGAGTAGGGGTTGGGGTCGCCAGAGAGGTCTGCACCGGCGCATTGGTGGGCTGAGCTGCGGTAGCTTAATTTCTAGTCGCAAACTCTCTCTCAATACTTACTTCCTTCCGTGTCAACCTAGCTTCACTGCCGCCTCGAGTAGAGCACTCCAGCGCTCTCCAAATGCTTCGTCAATGCTGCCGCCGTAGTAGAGCTTTGGCTACCTCTCTACGAACTCAGGCGCAACCAGCCAGTCGAAGCCTTGCTGTGCACCAAAGGCAAGCATGTGTCACACGGCAGGTCCCGAGCTACGCTCGCGGCCTTTCGACAACCCTGAGGAGAGCCGTGGCCCAGGACGAGATAACGAAGAACTCTGCGGACGAGACGACGAAGGAAACTGCGGACGAGACGATGAACAAAGCTGAGGACGAATCAAGGAAGCAAACGGATATTCAGTCGAGGCATACCCAGTTGTCCGAGGAGTTCAAGAAGTGCTGTACGTAGGCTTGGTCCTTCCCATTTACAACTACAACAGGGGCACCTTCCTTGCAGAGTTCTAGCTGACGGTTGACGGTCGCAGTTGCCCCCCCGCAAATGTCAAGCCGCGATACCTGGGACAAGCCAGGGACTCGAATCACCGTCAGTGGGCACATCGGTCGCACGCGGAAGGTTAGCAAGAACCTAGCCTTCGCCAACATTGAGCGAAACGGAAAGAAGATAGGCCAGCTATGTGCCAAAGGATACCATGCCGCTGAATTTAACGAGATCAATCCCTTCAGCGCGGTGCTCGCTTCCGGCGTCGTCACGGAGCGATCCAGCACGGCGCTCTTTGAGATTGACATGCAATCGATCCAACACCTCAACCCCTTCCCGAAAGACATCATCATCGGTCCTGATACGGTCTTCCCTCCGGAGGAACGTCACTTGCAATTGCGCTTCCACGAGAAACTGAAGGAAAGAATCTTTTACTTTCGCGCCAAGCTGAAGGCAACCATGAGCCGGGCTATGGAAGACCGGGATTTCTCAGAAGTTGAGACTCCGATCTTGTTTAAATCTACGTCTGAGGGTGCGCGAGAGTTCATCGTGCCCACTCGCCATCGAAAATACGCCTACGCTCTCCCCCAGAGCCCTCAGCAGTACAAGCAGGTCCTGATGACCACGGGACTGGCAGGATACTACCAATTCGCTCGATGTTTCCGCGACGAGGACCATCGAGCTGACCGCCAACCCGAGTTTACACAGTTGGACATGGAAAAGTCATATGCGACAGGCACGACTATAATGGAGGATGTTGAATACGTCGTCGGGCGCGCCTGGGACGCTATGCGGGATCAGTACGTCATGGAAGTCGGACAGAATTCATTTGCGCCGGTCAGGAAGGAATCGCTCGAGGTATGGCTTGATCCTCTTCACCCACCATGACTGAAATCTCACATCAAACAGAACTGGCAACAGAGTGTTCAAGACAGCGCAAAGGATGACGCGAAGTCCCCGAGGTACCAAGAATACCCCACTATCTCGACACCATTTCTCAGGATGAAATACACCGACTGCATGGACTTGTACGGGTCCGACAAGCCAGACCTGCGCATACCCAATAGAGTAAGTCCTCTTTGCGACCGGTCGTCCTAACCACGCTAATATGCGACAGATCTGCCGTGTGGATCAATATCTCAACAAGGACTTTGTCAGCATGATCACCGACCTCGAGTCTCCAGTTGTCGAGGCATGGAAGATTAGCCCCCGTGAAGGCGCCGATCGCCAAGAGGTGTGGAAATTCGTCACAGAGTTCATGGAGAACCTCCCAAAGAGCCTGAAAGAAAACCCCGACGGCGCGCCGACTGCTTTGATGTTTGACAGCAGAAAGCCCCTGAATGGCTTCTCGTCTCTGGGCCCAGAAGGTCTGGAGGCCATCCTCGATCACCTGCCTGAAGAATCAGGCTTCTCAGATATGGAGAACGGCGACATCGTCTTGTTCCAGGCCCGAGAAGACAAGCAGCAGCAGGGAGGCTCGACGAAGCTGGGCGAGACGAGAATCGCCCTGTATCACGCCGCCGTGGAGGCTGGGCTGGTCGAATGGAACGATGGCTTCAAGTTCCTCTGGGTCACCGATTTCCCCATGTTCACGCCTGAGGAGGAAGGCGACGTTGGGCAAGGTGGCGAGTCGGGCTTCTCTGCCACCCACCACCCGTTCACGGCTCCCCACTCCGAGGAGGACTTTGAGCTTCTCTTCAAGGACCCCCTCAAGGCGAAGGCCGACCACTACGACCTCGTGCTCAACGGCGTGGAGCTCGGCGGCGGCAGCCGCCGTATCCACATTGCCAAGATCCAAGAGTTCATCTTCCGCGACATCCTCAAGATGAGCAAGGACAGCATCAAGGATTTCTCTCACCTGCTCAAGGCGCTCCGGGACGGATGCCCGCCGCATGCGGGTTTTGCCATCGGTTTTGACCGTTTCGTAGCGGTTCTCAGCGGAACGTCGTCCGTCAGGGACGTCATCGCATTCCCTAAGAATAACAACGGGACGGACGAGTTCGGCAAACTGCCGACCAAGATTTCAAAGAAGCAGATGGAAACCTACCATCTGCAGTTCACCAAAGCGAATTGATCCCCTCTCTTCATCATCCCTCCTGATCCCCGTCCGTCATTTTCCCCCGTTTGTTATCCCCACTCGATTACCCATTCGGTTCGGCAACCCTAAAAGTTATGATCACTGTAGAACATCTGTATAACCTGTATCAACATCATTAGACACGAAAAAGAGTCGCACCTGCTACGAGGACATGTGGAATGACTTTATTATTACATTCGTCGCGAAAAACATCATGTAACGACCTGGGAGAGGGGGAACAGTTCAAATTAACTTGGTGGTGTGGCACAAATCGGTTGTCATTGCATTTTGACGATTAAACGCTCCTATTAACACAAGCCATGAAAACCCCCAAAGGTCGCGTATCCCAGTCGATATCAATCTCCTACCAGTAGTACTGCTCTCCATTTTTCCAGACTGATGTGTTATTTACGAACGCTTCCACTGTCCAGCGTCCTCAGCACCCTTGCCGACAGAGTTGAGTGCGTTCTGCAGTCCGCCGCCGAGGTTTCCAAGGCCATCGCCGATAGGGCGCCCGGCGGAGCCGCCGGCGCTGGTGATGGTGTCGCCAACGCCCTTGGTCGCGGCGCCGGTGACGTTGCCGACGGTCCTGGTGACGCCACCGACGGTGTTACCGAGGGTCGAGGTGACGAACTTGGCGGCACCGGTGACGCCGTTGTTCTGGTCGTTGCTTCCGACGGGCATTCTGAAGGATTTCTTGTTGGAGTTGTAGTGTGTGGTGGTGAGCTTGTTTATGATGGGGATGTCTTTGATGCTCTTGTTGTTCTTGTCGAACATGTGTCCGTGTTTTGCTAGATTTGGGTGTTTGTTTGTTGAGCGAAGGCTGAGCCGTCATAGTGTAGGAAACCGGAGTAGCTTGACATCATCTTATAGCTCTTGGAGCTTCCCCCCAAAGCTCACCAAGATAGGCAGGAACGCAGAGGAGGCAGCAGTGACGTCACAGGTCTAAAACGCTCAGGTGCCAACTCCCCTGTCGTGCGGAGCGGGTGTGGCTGATCGCACCTATCACCGCCTCACCCCTCCGTCGGACCCTCGTCAGATTTGACATCACAGCACAGTGTTTCAAACAAGGACCTTCTTTTTCGCGAATCTTACGACAACGTTCTAGCCCAAAGGGGACCGAAGGCATATGTGTGGTTGGCGCAGCCTGCCTTTGCTACAGAAGCCTACCGTTAGAAGCCGAGGATAATGCCTGGAGACGCGTTGGGAGCTGCCTCGACGAAAATGGAGCTCTGACGATGGATGGCGACCGTTGGCAACCCCCCTTCTAATTGCTTTCAAGATATCGATGATCAGGTCGAAGCCGACGCCTTGAGCAGCCGGACCTGGACGCTGCTATCGGTGTTGTTCTGACGGTAGCGTGCAGCCTGAGCCTCGTCGACCCATCCGCCATCTTCTCTTTCGCGATGTGTCGCTTGTGACTCTTTGCGCGAACATACGCAGCATCCGTCCGAGAGCGCTGCTCTGCAAGCCGTCAGCATTCATAGCCGAAACTACAGGAGGCACGATACTCGTGGCCAAAATAATTTCTTTACCTACTGCAAACAAACTCCTATCTTTAAGACCAAAACATGTTAATATTTAATCCCTGTGTCCTACTAGCCGATGTTTCAACTGAGATTGATTCGGGTCCCTGGCTTGAGTCGCGAGTGACTATTGCGCCGTGGAACACAGACACGGACGAACAAAGGCGATGCTGACGGATAGAAGTTACGACGATGGTCAGAAGAGACGATGATAAACAGAAGAGACGATGATAAACAGAAGAGACGATGATAAACAGAAGAGACGATGATAAACAGAAGAGACGATGATAAACA